>JBBPBX010001005.1:0-31696 GCA_038048925.1 Garcialebias charrua | reverse complement strand
CACCAAATGTTAGTTTTAGATGCCTCATTGTTGATTTCTGTGAGTTTCATTAAAATCCAGCTGTGGATGAGATCTTTTACTCTGATTAGGGATGGGGCCGACACTATTCATGAAAAATGACTTTTTCCACCCATTAAGTTTTATTCAATTTGAAACTGTCTCTAAACGATTTCAGATCAAGTGTGACTTGAAGAGCCGTCAGTGTTCATCAGTCCACGAGCTGAGCTGGGTACACAGTTCAAGACAAAACCAAGAAATATTTACACGTCTTTTATAATTGCAAAGAAAATTAGATTTCCTGCAACTTGACTGAATTAATATGTCAATAAAAAATATGATTTACAGTTTTATTTTACAGTAGAAACCAGCCGAAGTGCAGACCGTAGGTTGGACAGTGCAAATCAAAGCTTTAGCCTGCTTCTCTAAGGACACACGTGGAATGTAGCAGTTCAACTAAATATGAATTTCAACATTTTTATACCAATATGTCACTCTTTGAAAACAACGTGCTGCTTGTTGTTGCATTTTTAAAATGAACAAGTGGTTCAGTTCTGAAAATGTTCACCTCTCCTTGTCCAACGCACACGTTCACTTGTTTATCATCGTTGTGACGATGGTGACCATCAGGCAGTTGTCTTTGTAGAAGGCCCGAGGCCGAGCCTGCACTGGGGGGCGGGGCATCATAAATGAGTGTGGTCAGAGCTCTGGTCGCTGTCACGACTGTCCTCGTTGGCCAAGGACTCCGTCGAGAGGTGGAGGCCTGCGATGCCGGAGAACTCTGACGGCAGCAGCGTTCCCTTCTTCACGTTCACCAGTTCTTTCTCTCGAGCAGCTGCTCCCTGCTGACCTCCTTTCACCCGCTTCCACTTCATCCTCCTGTTCTGGAACCACACCTTCACCTGCGGGGCGAAGCACGAGGAGAAAGTTCAAACTCGATGCTTTCAGTGATCGCTCGGTTTGCAAGCAGTGGGGTCATGTGACGCCTGCAGGCAGCGTCTTACCTGCATTAGACAGTACCGTATTTTTCGGGCTATATGTCGCATTGTCCAATTATTGCCAAAGCATTGGAAAAATCCATATATAGGTCGCACCTACGTCAAAATGTGGACCGTGTTTAGCTCTGCTGCAAATGTCTGCTACAGGAGCGCACAGCAAGGCTTTTAAGAAAATTAACACTTAAAAACAATTAACTGTTTGATAAAAAATTATAGCAAATATGTGTCTGAGCTGAACTTTTCTTTAATAAATGAATAATTTTAGCAGGATAAACACTAGGCATGTAACGGTACTAGTGGGTCTACCGAACAGTTTCGGTACAGCACGTTCGGTTCGGTCCACCTGCATACCGTTTCGGTTATTTTTTCACTCATTGAACGTTAATATATGCGCCGCGGAACAAAATTTCCTGGGCGCGTTTCAGCACGGAGCTATTATCGCGAAGCACCCGCAGCCTTTAGCCGTTAGCTTCTCACTGCGGTCTCCTGTTTGGGAACGTTTCTTGTTAAAAGACGAGCGGCGCGCACATTCAGCGCTGTGTGTGTGGACTGTTGTTTCATGAAGAGACTGGCTCTGCAGCAGACAGCACGTCTCACGTGAACGCGCTTGAAACTACGTCATCGGAATGTGAACGAGCAGCTTGCAACAGCGCTAACAACAGCTGCATTTAAACTACTTTTATCAGGTAAATCATATCAGTCCAGAGCAATAACACAAACTGTGAGTTTTTAAATATCTGAATGTAAGTCTGAATGTTGTTATTATGCGCAGGCTTTAAAGTTATTGATCCTCGCTATGAACATCCATCACTCAAAAAGTTCAGAACTTTATGAAAAAACAAAAACTGATGTCAACAAGCCCTGGAGCAAAGCCCTGCCCTAATGATGAGTGAGAGATTCAACCGTTCAAGAATAGGTAATGTATTGTTCTTTTATTATTATTATCTGTGGAATGTTCTGGAGAGTGATGTTAAAAATGCAAAATCAATGTATACATTTAAGAAAAAGGTCAAAAAGGACTTGCTCAAAAACTATATATGATGTAGCTTAGTGTGTTTGTGTATTACAGTTAGAAAAATTAAGTAGAGTTATTCATTTTGTGATGTAGTTTGAAGGTTATCATTGTTTGAACAAACTGTGAAATAAGGGGCAGATATAATAAGATTTCATCTTCTTTCTGCTCCTTTCATTTTATCCTACTTGTATTCTTGTATCTGATGAAACTGTTTTGTATTGTTCTTTTAAAATGAATGAATAAACATCAAATCAAATCAAAATTATCTAAATAATCTTTTTTATTCAAAATCATAATCTTATTAACTTTTTTTTTTATTGTGTTTTATTTCCAGTCTGGGACAGACATCCACCAGAGATCACCTGCAGCTAAGAAGTGTGTGATGACTGAACTGAACTCTGAACTTTTCCAGCACCTGTCCCACCAAGAAGAGGTTGTGAGTACAGTAATGAGGACAAATACAGCCACACTGATGCTACTGGACAAAAACTTGATTAGTTAGATTGTAAACAGTCTGTTGCTGCTTATTGTTCTGACTGTTATTGTATTTATTAAGATTTTTATTATTGTTAAAATAGTTTTATTGTAGAGTGCTGTTTATTTAAAATATCATCCAAATGGGTCACTTTTATTTATTACTACAATACTGTACAGTACAAACGTATTTTTGGCATATTTTCAAAATAAACATTTTGTAAGTCTTTATTTTGTCCTTTTTTTTTTGTACCGAAAATAAACCGAACCGAGCCCTCCTTGTAGTTGAACCGAACCGAAATGTGATTTTAGCGTACCGTTACACCCCTATAAACACCTAAAAAATGTTAGCTGACATTATTGTAAGAGTGTGTCTCAGTTTAATTTTTGTTAATAAATGATTACAAATCAGCTTATTTTATAAAAAGCCATATATAGGTCGCACCTGACTATAGGTCGCAGGGCATGCAAAAATGATAAAAAGCCGCGACCTATAGTCCGGAAAATACGGTAGTCAGAGGGAGCTCAAACAAATTCTCTTGTGAGGGTCAAGTTTGAAGAAGGACTCGTGTAAAACAGAGTTTCTGATTCAAAACAAAACAGCTTGAAATGCTGTCAGCAGTTCAATCAGTTAAATCAGGTCGTTTACGTCTCCTCATGTCTGGATGAGTTGTTTATGTGTTCATTAGTTGTTCAATCAAGCAAAGTGGTGCAACATGTGACTGTGCAACATGTGATCATGTGCACTCAGAGGTTTCCTAACAGCTCCTGCAGCAAACCAGCTCTAAAGAAGCAACTACAGGCAGAGACAACGAGAAGCAGACGAGCACGACTTGCTGTTTCCTGTGGTGACAGGTGTGGGTGGGTACCTGCAGGCGCCGCTCGATCCAACCCGAGTCAGTGAGCTGTGGTGAAGCTATCAAATGACGACTGATGCACCTCTGTGCACCTCTGTGCATCCTTCAGCACACGTCAAACAAAAAGACCCCAAAGAAACAGAATGTTTTGCTCTTTAGGAGAGCGTCCAAACAAGATTAAATGAACAAAACTGACTCAAAGTGCAGAGTAGAATAAGACAATACAGGTAGTCCTCGACTTACGACGGAGTTCCGTTCATATGCTCCTTCGTAACTCGAATTTCGACGTAACTCTGAACATACGTCCTGCACCTTATATGTTTATGTTTATGTTTATTAAATTTGTTCATTTTTTTTACAAAAAAAAACAATACAAGACAATCCCATAAATGATAACGTACAAAATATACATACAGTACTGTATTTTACCAAGCACTTAGCCTATCCTAACACAGTACCCTACATAATAATCAAAAAACACATACATTTGGAGCCATGATGAAGTGAAAAAAAGAGTTAATTTCCTACTCTGGAATGCTGGTGAAGCCATTTCCTCCGTTTCTCCGTCCCTCATCTGTATTCTCCATTCGTTTACGTTGTAAAACTGCCGTGCATAAAACAGCTACTTTTCCACAGCTGCTGCCAGTCCAGCCTGTTCCAACAAGTTTTGTTTTTTGAATATTCAGAGAACCAGACTTAGCTTTTTTTAGAGAGTAAGGCAGCTATAGCCTCAGCAGCTAGTAAAACCGGAAACTGCCGGAAACTGCCGGAAACTGCGTAAATCGGCTTCAAAATTTAAAAATTCAAAACTTTTTTTATATGGAGATGCATGTCGTAACCACGAAACGTCGTAACTCGAGACCGTCGTAAGTCGAGGACTACCTGTATAAGATAAGATAAGATCAAACTTTATTGATCCTGCAGGAAATGACAGTGACGTATGATTTGATGCCCGTGTTCATCACATGTCAGATGTTTCACCTGTTTTCTGCAGGTGTGGACATGGTTCAGTTTCATTAACAGGATGATGTTTTTCTGATGAGACATAGTTCACGACGAGCACTCTTTTTCATCCACTGACTGCAGATGTAACTCCTTGGTAATAAAATTGCAACATGCAACATAGTTGGCTTCATCTTTTCAGCGTTAAGTAAAGATTTTGAGGTCACTCACTTGCTGCTCCTTCATTATAGCTGCAGCAGCTAAAACTATTTAAACATTTCAAATGAAATTTTGTCAAACAATCTGAAAAACTTTAGAGTTGTCTTAGCAAACAGTTAATCTTGAGCAGGCCTTATCACAACTCCCTGACTCTCCAAACCAAGATCACTGTGATTGTAGGATACTGACTGTGCACGACCACATTAAAAAGGACTAGTTGTCTGATGAAGACGTAAACAGAGTTGGTGAAGGAGCGGTTGGCCTCGCTGCTCGGTGCTGACCTTTACACTTGCTGCTCCATCTGATGTTCCCCTGACTCAACAGCCTCGATTGAATTTCACTCTCTCAGACTGACTGATGATCAAACTGTTGCCTAAAACGGTTCACACGTCAGGCGGCACAGAGGCTTCCAGCGGGGTCGACGCGAGAGAGGCCAAGTCACGCAGGGTCAGCTGGGTTTATTCTGGGGGGGGGGTGTTGTTCTGTGGGGGTCGAGTGGTCACATGGTCAGGAAGTCAGCACAAACGTCAGGCACGTAGGCCGTGATGGGCCTCGCGTCAGAACGCAGGACGAGACCTGCAGCGTTTTGTTTGTGTCTCGTGTTTTCTGAAGGCGCGGGACAGTCTGTAACTGAACTGCTGGGTCTTATAGTCGTGACAGAAAACTGATCCTGCAAAACCTCTGCTGAGCGCAGCAGTGCTCATCCAGAAGGTTGTGCAGGGGGAGGGCGCTCCGCATCATGAAGGACTGCACTCATCCTGCACACAGACTGTTCCAGCCCCTCAGGCTGAGGAGCATTCAGAGCAGGCTCAGAAACAGTTTCTTCCCTGCAGCTGAACTAACTCAGCTTCATCTTTCAGTTTATTTATTATATAAATGTATAAATAATACTCTATTTATTTATTAATTGTTAGGCTCTTGATCTGGGACCTGAGTCTGAATTTATACAATAAACATATAATGTGAGATGGTATGACAATAAAAAAAATCATTGAATCTTTATCCAGCTTCTCACATCTTCTACAAGTTGTTCTTCTTCTTTCAGCTGCTCCTTCTTCAGGTGTCTCCACAGCGAGACTTGGTGATTGTTTTACTCTGGACGTCCTTCCTGACCCAACCACAGACACCGAGCTACCACAGCCCTCTGTGTGGAGCAGAGAGCTCCCATCTAGAGCGCCCGGGGGAGCAGATGGTGTTAAGAGCCTTGCTCAAGGGCCCAGAGTGGAGCAGATGAGGGTGGAGGCAGGTGTGTTTCATCTTTTCCACCCACATTTTGATGATGTCAGTCCGGGGAGTTGGACCAGCGATCTTTCAATCACAGGCCCACCTTCTCTAACCTCTGCACCACCACTCCTCATTCATATCGTATTGATGATTCGTATTGATGTTTGGGGGAATGCGTGTAAAACAATCACAAAGCCTATTTTTGTATTACAGAAAAGAGCTGTAAGAATTATCACTAGAAAACATTACTGTCATCCATCAAGTACATTATTTTATCAACTGAAGTTATTGAAGTTCCATGATTTGGTAGACTATAATATTTTATCAGTTATGTATAGGGCTCAAAATAATGCATTACCTTTAAATATCCAAATGCATTTTGTTAAAAGACAAAGTTGTTATAATCTTAAGGGGACAGAGATGTTTGTAAAACCACAATTCAGAACTAGTTTGAAGGGACGTTCTACCTCAATCCAGGGAATTAGATTATGGAATGGCTTGGAGAATGTAGTTAAAAATGCCAAGTCAATGTTTACATTTAAGAAAATGATCAAAACTAATTTGTTAAAAAATATATATGAAGTAGCATAATGTGTATTGTATTAGTTAGAAAATTAGATAGAGTTTTTCATTTTGTTCTGTTACTGGAAGATTATTATTGTTTGAACTGATTGTTTGAAAAAAGGAGCAGATATAATAAGATTTGTTCTTCTTTCTGCTACCTTTCATTTTTTATATTTTGTATGTTGTCATTTATGGGATTGTTTTGTATTGTGTTTTATGTAAAAAAAAATAATAATAATAATTTAATAAACATATCCTTATGTAACTAATGTGCCCCAACCTGTATTTTATTTTTATCAACCTGTATTTTATTTTTATTTTATTTTTAAATAATTTCTGCAGTGTTAACGAGTTCACCTCTCGTTTAGATTATTGTAATTCTCTTCTTTTTGGCCTACCCCAGAAAACCCTTCGTAAATTACAACTGGTCCAAAATTCAGCTGCCCGTATCATTACACGGACCCCCTCAATCCATCACATCACACCTGTTTTAAAACAGCTTCATTGGCTTCCCATCCCATATCGCATCAATTACAAAATACTCCTCCTTACATTCAAAGCTGTCCACAACATCGCTCCTCCATACCTTTCAGACATTATTCACATTGCTACACCTGCTCGTACCCTCAGATCCTCTTCTTCCATCCAGCTCATTGTTCCCATTGCCCGTCTTGTTACTACCCAGCTCTGGAACTCACTCCCACCTGATATTCGCAACACAGACTCATTGCCACATTTCAAAGTCAAACTCAAAACTCACCTGTTTAAAGTAGCCTATGCATGATAACAATTGCATTGTCTTATTTTTTATTTTATTTTTTAAATTCATTTTACTTGTTTTTTCTATGTTTTTAATGTGTCTGGTTTATTTTTATTTTATTTTTTATGATTGACAATGTAAGGTGACCTTGAGTGCCAAGAAAGGCGCCTACAAATAAAATGTATTATTATTATTATTATTATTAATTCAATTAACACTGCAAAATCATTCATGATGTTCAAAAAAGCTTTCAGTGTGTAACTTTTATTACTTTGGTATTTTAGTATGTAGCATTTTTATTTCCATTGCCTCCTTTTTCTGTTGCTTTTATTCTATTTTCAGTGATTTATTGTACCGGTTTTTATATTTTCTGTCCTGTTAAGCACCTTGGTCAATGCAAGGCATTGTAGGAAGGTGCTATACAAATAAAGTTTATTATTATTATTATTATTATAACTTCAATTCAAATGTGACGTGTGCTGCTGACCACTTGACCAGGTCACCCTTGTAAAAGAGATCTCGATCTCAACGGGCTCTACCTGGTAAAATAAAGGTGATTGATTGATTGAAAGACCACATCAACAGTACAGATCAAATTAAAGTTACAGATCAAGTTTTAAAGTGCACTTCCAAGTTGTATCCAAGTTTAATTCATATAAGAGTCAATTAAGCTTAATTTACTTCAATCATAGGCATAATTTACACGGGGGTTGTGGGGGTTTTGACCCCCACAATAATTTGATCCGGTCATTTCAACCCCCCCAATAAAATGACATCATTTCGTCATTATACATATCTTACATCAATAATTGATTTTCTTTATTCATTCAAATTTTTTAGTAAAATTGCTGCATGTTTTTAACAAACTCCCTGAGGACTGACCCCCTCCCCTGCAAATAATTTGGTATCACCCATCTCACCGGCTACAGGAAGTCACGTGAGTCACGGAGCTGCTCATGAAGTTGCCCAGAAGTTTCTACATGCATGTGTCCGAAAAAGGCCTCCTTTGGTCTGACTGACTCTGTCGCTGCCTGCCCCTTGCTATGGATGTAGCTGCTATTAGCTGTGAGGTTCGCTGTTTTTGTTTGCAAGATACCACTCATAAACCACACCGCGGATTTTTAAATCCAGCTGATTTCACATTTGGTTCAGCTCAGGAGCCCGTCTGCTGTAGTGAGGTAAGAAATATATTTTTTAAGCGTTTATTTAACTAAATTTAAAGAAACAAAGCTCCGGTTTGACCCGCCTGGCGCCTGCATAAAAATCAGCGAACTTTTTTTTTAAATCCAGCTGATTTGAACATTTCGTCAAACTCAGGAGTATGTCTACTATCACCCATAAGTCAGCGAAGAAATACTGTATATTTTTAAGCGTTTATTTAGCTAAATTTAAAGAAAGAAAGCGTCCGGTTTGACCCGCCTGGCGCCTGCATAAAAATCAGCGAACTTTTTTTTTTAAATCCAGCCGATTTGAACATTTCGTTAAACTCAAGAACACGTCTTCTATAAAGTCAGCTTAGTAATATATTTTTTCTCGCAAAGAAATAATTGTTTTTACCGTGTTTCTTTGTGAAGTTCTTCGTACTAGCTGGGTCCTGTCGCCGCCATCTTGATCAGGACAAAGCTGACGCGTCGCGTGGAGATGACGCGTATACAGCAAGAGAAATTGAATATGATGTCCCATTAAGTAAAGCAGAAATAAAAATAATTGTTAAAGATAAAATAAATGATATGTGGCAGGAGAGGTGGGATTTAGAGGAAAGAGGAAGACATTTACATAACATACAGAAGGAGGTACTCCTAAGTGACGATAGTAGTTTAATGACTAGGAGAGAGGAAGTATGGATTAACAGGTTGAGGATTGGGCACACTACATTAAATAGTGGTCTAAAGATAATAGGAAAACATCCATCAGGTGACTGCTCTAATTGTGGGGTACTGGAAGGAGTGGAACATGTGTTGATTTATTGTAAGAAATATAATAAAGAGAGGAAGGCACTGGAAAGGGTAATGGGGAGTTCGGTGACAATGGTTACTTTATTGAAGAAAAATCAGTCACAGGTTATAACTAAAGCACTTGTTAAATATTTGAAAGTTACAAAATTAGCTGAAAGGATTTAATTTTATTTTTATTAATTAATTAATTTATTTATTTTTTGTTGAAAGTAGACTCTTGAATTACATCTCCGTCCGGTTGATGGCGGTAATACACTGAGTTTGTAAACTGCCAGTAAACACCATCGAAGAAGAAGAAGAAGAAGAGATGACGCGTATTAAACACTGAAGCGTATAGTGTACAATTTTTTCGTGTTTATTGTTAATCACAACCCCCCCAATGTTAGACCTAAAGTTACGCCCCTGACTTCAATATTCCCTGATGCATGCTCAATAATCCAGGTAGAAAAATCTAAAAAAAAGCTAAGTCTGGTCCTCTGGACATTCAAAAAACAAAACAAAACAAAGCAAAAAAAAAAACTGTAGAAACGTTTCGTCTTTCGTCCGAAAGACTTCCTCAGTCTGAGAAGCTGTATTCAGCTCAGTCTTATAAATAGCACCCTCCCACAGTGGATCAACCAGTTGGCTGATGACAGCCGAAACCAGCTGCTCACATGATCAAGGAGGACCATCAGCCTGACGATGGATCGTTAACACCCTGATGGTTGTTTGCTATTCACAGAGGGCTGAGTGATACTAGCAATAACAGCATTGTAAGAGGGGGACAGTTGAACCCGGAGGCCTCCACCTCTGTTTAATGATGGACGGTTTCTTTTCACAAAGATGGCCTCCTTTACTCCTCTCTCAAACCATTGTTCCTCTCTATCAAGGATGTGAACATCTTCATCCCTGAAAGAGTGACCGCTGGCCTGGAGATGAGTGTAGACTGCAGAGTCCTGACCTGCTGATGTTGATCTTCTGTGCTGGGCCATCATTTTGGCCAGTGGCTGTTTAGTTTCCCCAATATAACCCCAAATTTACACTACATGCGTTCCGGCTCCGCCTCGCTCCGGTCCGACCTCCGCAGCAAATACGCACCCATTATCAGTGGTGGGCAACGCTAATCCAAAAATTAGTTCCGCTATTTCTAAAACACTAATTAATTTATTTAGGTCTACAATTTCAAAAGCACTAATGTCTTATGAAAATTAGGGGAAGCTAATTCTAATCCGCTAATTAAATTCAACAATTGGTAGCAGCAAGTTATGCAATATTTGCACTACACTGCCAACTAGCGGTGCATGAACTGTTATACAGTAAGTTGTTTGAGTTTCAGAGTATTTAGTTTGGTTCTCTTCAACAGGTTTCACAAGGACAAAATGTACCCATTCCAAAGTCTGTTAGCTAAACTGCTGACATATTTGGCTGTTTTTTTCTTCTTTTGTTACTTTTAGTACCACTAGATCGCATGTGTCAAACTCAAGGCCCGTGGGCCAAATCCGGCCTACCATAACCGTTTCTGTGGCTCTCTACACCCTAGAACTTCAAGATAACAGTTGTAAGCATGTTGCTCTCAGGTGATGGGTCCCCATCCCTACACTCCCTGGTCTCTCTGTTAATTGTCTTGCTTATCTCCTCCATTTTGTTGTCCAGGTGTTTGTGATTGTCATGCTGTGTGTTCATGTACCTGTATATAAAGTCAGGGATTTTTTAATTGATAAAGCTCTGTATATGTTGTATAACACAATCATTGTTCCACATTTAATCTATTGTATTGAGGTTTGGGGAAAAGCGTGCAAAACAATTACAAAGCCTGTTTTTATTTTACAAAAGAGAGCTGTAAGAGTAATCACCAGAAAACATTTCAGTCACCCATCAAACACCTTGTTTCTTCAGCTAAATTTATTGAAATTCCAGGAATTGGTAGAATATAGTATTTTATCAGTTATGTATAGGGCTCATAATAACACATTACCTTTAAATATCCAAAGAAATTTAGACAAAGTTATTACAATCTTAAAGGGACAGATATTCATCAAACCACAATTCAGAACCAGCTTAAAGGGACGGTCTACCTCAATTCAGGGAGTTGGATTGTGGAATGTTCTGGAGAGTGATGTTAAAAATGCAAAATCAATTCATTCATTCATTCAACCTTTATTTATACAGGCTAGCCTCGTTGAGTCACGGGGACTCATTTACAAGAGGGACCTGTCTCACTCACACCAAACAACCATCCACTCTCACACTCACACCTAGGGTCAATTTAGAGTCACCAATCAGCCTAACAAGCATGTTTTTTGGTCTGTGGGAGGAAACCGGAGTACCCGGAGGAAACCCACGCATGCACGGGGAGAACATGCAAACTCCACCCAGAAAGGCCCCGGACCGGGATTTGAACCGGCAACCTTCTCGCTGAGAGGCAGCAGCTCTACCAGTTGTGCCACCGTGCTGCCCAATGTATACATTTAAGAAAAAGGTCGAAAAGGACTTGCTCAAAAACTATATATGATGAAGCTTAGTGTGTTTGTGTATTACAGTTAGAAAAATTAAGTAGAGTTATTCATTTTGTGATGTAGTTTGAAGGTTATCATTGGTTGAACAAACTGTGAAATAAATAAGGGGCAGATATAATAAGATTTCATCTTCTTTCTGCTCCTTTCATTTTATCCTACTTGTATTCTTGTATCTGATGAAACTGTTTTGTATTGTTCTTTTAAAATGAATGAATAAACATCAAATCAAATCAACGGCCCAGTCAGAGTCCAGAACCTGAACCTGAAACCTTCAGAGAGCTGAGCAGAAACCTCAAAGAACTGAAGCAACAATGGAAAGAAGAGTGGGTCAGAACTCCTCCAGAACCAGGAGAGAGACTGATGAAGTCAGAGAACCACAGAGGGTTCTGCTGCTGAAGGAGGTTCTGTTGGGTCAGAGGCACAAGCTGAGGTTAAATTTTAATGATTTTAGAACTTGTTAAAGATCATCCATCCAGCCATCCAGCTAACTGTCTATCCATCCATCCATTCAGCTAAAAGTCTATTCATCCTTGTATCTGATGAAACTGTTTTGTATTGTTCTTTTAAAATGAATGAATGAACATCAAATCAAATCAAAAATAAGTCTGTATCTCTGTGTTTATCATTGTCCTGGCATTGTCTCCTGTTGCCTCTGTCTCCTGAGTTCCTTGTGATTCCCTGAGTATGTAAGTTTGCTGCCCTGCGGACGCCATTTTGAAGAGTCCTAATGGTGAACTACTTTTTTTAAATCCAGCAGATTTGACCATTTCGTGAAACTCTCAAGCTCAGAAAAACTTGTGCTATAACGTCAGCTATGAAATATATTTTTTCTCAGCAAAGAAATAATTGTTTTACCGTGTTTTGTTGTAAAATCCTGGCTTCTTTGGCCGTCGCGGACGCCATTTTGAAGAGTGCTAATGTGGCGAAATTCTATTTTTAAATCCAGACGCGTCGCGTAGGCCCTGAGAAACATCCATAAGTTCACCCTCCATGTTAAAAAGTCTTCGTCTGACTCTTCGAAAACAAGCAATAAGGCTCCAGAGTAACACACTGGCTGCTAACTGCTATAGAGAGAGCACACACCAAGAGACTGAGGGGGACGCTTTTTTGTGACGGACCACATCCGGCGCTGCTCGTAAATACGTTATTTCGTTTTTACTGATAGATAATTAGTTATTAGCGGTACTGCATTTTAAATAAAAATAGCATAAATCCGCTTATGAATTATAAAACTTAGTCAATCCGCTGTAAAGCTAACAGATTATTTAGCTACGCTATAAGCGGATTAGCGCAATAGCGCTACCTAGCGGTGAGAGGCCCACCACTGCCCATTATAATCAATGAGAGCATTTACACTGGCTCCGCACGGCGGCGGCGAGCAGACGGCAGTCCGTCAAAATTAGAAATAATCCTATTTCTGCCGGACGCCGGAGCTGTGCCGGAGTCAACTTTTGAAGATTACGTCGCACCAACAGGAAAAGGAACGAGCACAACATCCGTATTTACAAAATAAAATCACCACGGGCGGACTAATCCTAGCTCTATACGGATTTATTTGTACAAAAATGCTGTCAAACTATCATTTATGACTATTCTATGACTAAACTATTATATTTATGACTATTATGACTATGACTACGCCTACAAACGCAATACAAGAAATAAATAAATAAATAAATAAAAGTATTTTATTCTGAAATGTAATAAATCACTTCCTGTCGCTCATTTACGAGAGAAGATCAAAACAATCAAACAGCGAGGCAGTCTCTACTGTTGTTCTCCTTCCACCTAATGTATTGTTTTGTTCTGACTTCCTTATTTATCACTTGATTTATCGCGCAATCTCGCAATTCCCGCGCATGCGTCTCAGAGCGGCGCATCCAGGCGGACCGGGGCGGAGCGCAGGTAGTGGAAATTGGACTTCAAACGCTCAGCTGCGACCTGCGGAGCGGAGCCGGAACACATGTAGTGTAAATTTGGCGTAAGACTGATCACAGCCCTCCTGACACTGAACAGCATACACAATATTACTCTGTTTGTGCCGGGGGACTGGATCTTTGGGATGAACCAGTCTTTGCCGTAATGTATTTTGGGGTTTAAAAGCCACTGGGACGTTGAGTTTAGAAAATAAACGTCTCAATGTCTCTGAAAGTCATTCCGTATGTTGCAGGACTTTCAGAGACATTGAGACGTTTATTTTTGCTCCAATTAAAGTGGACATCTGAAATGGCTGTGTGAGAAGACAGTTTAGTTCAGGGGTCTGCAACCTGTGACTCTGGTGCCACATGCAACTCTTTGGTTCCTCTGCAGCAGCAGAACTTATATGAAGAACTGTCTGAATAGTTTATAGCTTTTTTTATTATTAAAAAAAAGATTGTTAAAACTGAAAAATTTCCTCCTTTACAAGAATCTGGTCTTTTAGTTTAAATGTTAAAAATCATTAGATTGTTTTTTTTTATGTCACTCCTACTGGCCATAAAAGCCCCCTCCATCAAACCCAAAGAGGCTCACGGGCCACCAGTTGATAACCACAGTTGTAGCAAGTTGTTGCAGCTCCGGACACATTTAATGTAGTGAACAAAGGTGTAAAAATTTATATTTTGATGTAAAAGTTGCAGACCCCTGGTTTAGTTGATTGAATGATCCAAATCAGAAGTGCCACCACATGATTGGGACTATATTTATGCTATTCTTTATTAGGTGTATATAATTTGTATAAATTAGGATTAAGATTTATTATTTATTTATTAAGAGTATCCTATGCATGCCCAATAATTCAGGTAGAAAAATCTATAAAAGCCATCGGGTCCTTTGGATGAATAAAAAAAAAAAGTTGTTGAAATATTTCATCTTTAATCCAAAAGACTGGTGTAGTCACACCGAACAGCATTTTGAACCTCTAAAAAGCTCCTCACGCACGCAAGTGGACGCACTTGTGAATGCAGCGTGTCCAAACCTTTCGCCAGAACGCGAGACAGCTGCTGGGTGTGTGGGAGGAGCTTACCGGTATACAGAGTCCTGCGCACAGAGTCCCGCTCACTCCGCCAGGCGAGGAGGAGCTGTTTATTTCCGTCTCTGTCGAGCAGACTTGACTGGTCGTGAAGGAATTGTCGCGAACACACAGCTACAATGAGTTTCTCTTCCATAGTCCACGAGCTCGCGGGTCTTTTCTTTTTTTTTCGACAAACAATACGTCACATAGTGCGCGCGCACCCTCGTTTCCGCGTCACATAGGGACTCTCCCACTGCCCCCTCTCTTCTCCCCCCGACTCTCCCTGATTGGTTGACACACCAACCAATCAGGGAGAGTTGAGCGGCGTTTGAAAGTTTGAACCGCGAAATCTTCAGCATGATGAATGCTCGATATGGAGGCGGAAGCCGTTTCACGTGCACGGAAAAACGCTTCCTAGCACGCTCAACACGCACGCGACCTGACGCCAGATGCCAGGAGGTGCCTGGAAGCGCGTCCACCATTGACTTTACATGTAAACTGGACGCTCCTGCTGCTCAAACGCTGCTTGGTGTGACTACACCATTAGTCTGAGGAGCTGCAAGAAGCTCAGTCTTCTAGCACCTTCTCATATTGGGTCAACCCACTTGTTGTTGACATTCAAAATAGCTGTTCACATGTAAAAGGAGGACCATCAGCCTAACGATAAATCGTTAGCTCGATCCATTGTTAGGCTGATGGTCCTCCTTTTACAGCTCCTTAAGCCTAGTTTATAGCCCCTTTCATAAAACAGCTCAATCCGGCTCTGATGCGTGTTCAAGCCTCCAACGAGCATTCAGAAAAAACACAAATGCGCATTGCCGAGTTAATTTTACTCGCCTCTGATCCGCCGCTGAGCCGTGACTAAAGGTAGTGTCAGGGCCGGATCCGAGCCGGGCAGAGCCACTTGTGAATGAAAACCCGCGGATCCGCGCTCAGAATACAGATGACATCAGTGTGCGACCGCAGGATTAATCATCAGGCAGATTTATTACTGAGGAAATCGCTCTTTTTTTCCCCCTCTCTCTCTCTCCCTCTCTCTCTCGCAGCGAGACACACACACGGAGACACGTGTGTGTGTGTGCGCGCACACGCGCTGGAGGGACACCGCTCCGCTGTGTGTGTGTGTGTTAGTTTAGTTTTTTTTCCCCCTCTCAGCGGAGGAGGTGCTGTCTGTGCGCTGCAGCCAGCTGTCCATTTATTACTGAGGAAATATTAAAAATGACACGACAACTTGTACACGTCTGACGTCTGTCCCACAATAAATATGTCGCACTCCAGTTCAGCTCAGCTCCACGCCTCTTTTGGAGCCACGCTACGGCTTCATTTCTGAACAAGTTTATTTGAGTGGGACCTGCCCGCCTTCAACTGTGGTTTTATGAATGACCCGAGGGGAATTATAGCCGGACTGGTCTGTGCTGGAATTGCTCGGATCTGACTTATGAAAGGGGCTTATACCTCTTGTCTCACGTCTTTTACCCCCGTTGAGTGCCCAGCGATGACGTAATTGCGTGTGCGTCACCGACCGCATTTGAGTGTTTATACTTTGATAAGACTGGGGGATACATTATAATAAAACCCTCCCTCTTCCCTCCCACTGCATATTTCTCTCCTCAGGACCATGCAGGGGGGGTCTCCGCTCGCTTTAAATGTGCATTTTTACGCATAAAAGCAGCGTTTTCTTTGTTTTAAAAGCTGCGCGCATGCGCAATCCTCTTCATGTTGTCAACTTTACACGCGCATGCTTTAGCTCCTGTGTACGCGCGCGTGTTCGTAAATATATATACAGTATATATATATTGGTGTGTGTGTGTGTGTGCGCGCGCGCGCTCAGACTAGTTTTCTTCAAAACTATCCATGTCAAAGAAAAACAAAGGCTTCTGGAAAGCCGTTTGGGCACTGCACAGCCTGAATGAATGAAAGTCAGCTCTCGCTGAAAGGAGGAAATGCTCTGATGGGTGCCGCTTCGTGTTATTTACGTTCTGAAATAAGCTGATTTTAGTTTTTAACAAAAATTTAACTCAGAAGCACTAATATATATATTCAGCTAACACATTTTTTTTTTGCGTTTCTATAGTTATATTTTAATGAAATTCAGCTCGCGCTGAAAGGAAGAAATGCTCTGGATGGGTGAAGCTTCGTGTTATTTACGTTCTGAAATAAGCTGATTTTAGTTGTTAACAAAAATTTAACTCAGAAGCACTAATATATATATTCAGCGAACACATTTTTTTTTTGGCGTTTCTGTAGTTATATTTTAATGAAATGCAGCTCGCGCTGAAAGGCGCAAACAAAAAACGCCCACCAACTTTGAACCAATCACACGCTCTGAGCCGCATCCTCCGCATCGAGGAGTTCTGACAGGGGGCCATGTAGTCGACGGCTGTCACTGGGGGATCGCAACGGGAGTGCAGACGGAAGTTGCAAAACTTTTTTTTACTTAACGGGGGGTAAAAGACGTGCGACAAGAGGTATAAACCAACCTTTAGACTGACAAAGTCTTTTGGATTAAAGATGAAACATTTCAACAACTTTTTTTTTTATCCATCCAGAGGACCTGACAACTTTTTTATATTTACTGGTATTAAGAGTATATTTTTATTTTCAGCGAAAGCACAGCAATCATCTCCAGCAATACTGGAGATGATTGCTGGAGATGAATACAATAATGCATTGGCTCTCCTCAAGGATGTGTGTTAAGCCCTCTTCTGTTCACTCTGCTCACACATGATTGTGCAGCCACCCATCCAGGCTGTCATATTGTAAAGTTTGCAGATGATACAGCTGTGGTGGGCTGCATCACGAACAATGATGAGTCCAGCTACAGGCAGGAGGTGGAACACCTGGAGAGCTGGTGCAAAGACAATAACCTTCACATAAATGTGAAGAAGACAAAGGAGATGATTGTGGACTTCAGAAGGAACAAACACACCCACACCCCACTGAACATAAGTGGATCTGCAGTGGAAGTGGTCTCCAGCTACAAGTACTTGGGTGTACACTTGAATGATAACCTCAGCTGGACCAACAACACCACCAGCCTGATCAAAAAAGGTCATCAGAGACTCTACTTCCTCAGACGACTGAGACGAGCTGGTCTGAGTAGCCCGGTCCTCACCTCCTTCTACAGGTGTGCAGTGGAGAGCATCCTGTGCTCCAGCATCAATGTGTGGCATGGAGGTTGCACAGCTGCGGAAAGAAAAGCTTTACAGAGAGTGGTGAAGGCTGCACAGAGGTCTGTCGGAGTCAGTCTCCCCTCTATCACAGACATTTACACCTCCAGATGCAGGAAAAGAGCCACCTGCATCATGAAAGACCCCACTCACCCTGCACACACACTTTTTGCCCCACTCCCCTCAGGAAGGAGGTTGAGGAGCATTAAGTGTAGAACCACTAGACTGAGGAACAGCTTCTACCCTGAGGCTGTTAGACTCATGAATAAATAAATAATAAGAATAATCACTGCAAAATATCACATCATGCTGATGCTGATCTGTTTTCTTGTTGCTGTGTTCATCTGTGACCATCTGCTCATACAGACTCATGTTCGTGCGGCTGTCTGTTTGTAATGATTTTGTTTTTCTATTACATTAGTGCTTAGTGTATTTCTAGTTGATGTTTTTCTTAGTTAATCCTAGATGTTATTACTGTTTTTCTCTTACATTTTGTTGTTGAATGTAACTGGGACCCTGTGTACATAATCTCATTTCATCACATGTACCACATGTGGTGCAAATGACAATAAAGATTCTCTGACTCTGACTCTCTGACTCTGACAATACCTTGCACTGACTGCAACAGCCATCAAAAGGAAAGGACCGGAGTCCAGTGAAGGTGCTTCAACCAGCAAGCAGCGAAAACTGGAGGAAAGCACTAAAATTTCTCAGAAGAGCATTGACCATGCAGTGATAAACTTCATTGTCCAGGGTTTGCACCCTTTTGGAATAGTGGAACAGTCAGGATTTCAAAGTCTGGTGCAGCTGTTTCAGCCTAATTCCACTGTGATGTCTCGTTCAACAGTTCAAACCATGATTGAAAAAACTACTGCTAAAATGAAGGCAAATGTAAGGAAAGCAATGCAAAATATCAAATACAGTATATAGCCACAACAACAGATTCCTGGACTGCACATCGGCCGAGCTTTATTGGAGTGACTGCTCACTGGATAGATCCTGACAGTCTTGAGAGATCTTCAGTAGCTCTTGCTTGCAAGCGGCTTAAAGGTTCCCACACATTTGATGCATTAGCTGGTGTCCTCAACGATATACATACAGAGTACAACATCCGTGAGAAAATTGTAAGAACCACCACTGACAATGGATCCAATTTCATCAAGGCCTTGATGGTGCATTCACACCTAACAGCGTTTCAACGGCAGGAGCGTCCAGTTTACATGCAAAGTCAATGGGGGACGCGCTTCCAGCCGCGTCTTGGCGTCGGGCGTCACGTCGCGTGCGTGTTGAGCGTGCTGGAAAGCGTTTTCCATGCACGTGAACCGGCTTCAGCCTCCAAAGCACGCCTTGATCTAGCTGAAGATTTCGCGGTTCAAACGCCGCTCAACTCTACCTAATTGGTTGGTGTGTCAACCAATCAGGGAGAGTCGGGGGATAGTCCGCTATGTGACGCGGAAACGAGGGGACGGTTATTGCGCAACTGTGTGACGTATTGTTTGTGGGACACAGAAAAAACACGCGGAGTCATGGACTATGGAAGAGAAACTCATTGTAGCTGTGTGTTCGCGACAAGTCCTTCACGACCAGTCAAGTCTGCTCTACAGAGACAGAAATAAAAAGCTCCTCGCGTGGTGGAGTGCAGTGAGGACTCGGTATACCGGTAAGCTCCTCCCACACACCCCGCCACAGTTTCGCGTTCCTGTCTGGACACCAAGTGCGTCCACTTGCGTGCGTGACGAGCTTTTTGGAAGTTGAAACGCTGCTCGGTCTGGACGTACCATTAGGGTTTATGGCCCTGACGAAAACAACAAAATGGACACATCTAGAGCAGGAAGTTCGGCTGCAGGGCAAAAGTAGTGGAAGTGAATGACGAAGAAGATGAAGCTCTGGGAGTAGATATAGAGGCTGTTGAGGTTGCCTCCCTCATGGATGAAGATGATTGTTCAGAATATCAGCTGCCAACGCATCATCGCTGTGCTTGCCATGTGCTTAACTTGATCTCAACAGTGGATGCCACAAAAGCAAACTCAAATGAGACCTACGTGCAGCGTTTGCCAAGTGCTGGGCACTGTGGAACAAGAGTGCTCGATCCACGATAGCTGCTGAGGTAATTGGAAGAGAGTGTAAGCTCTAGCTCATCCGCCTCAACGACACCAGGTGGAACTCCTTGTTTCTGGCAGTGGAACCTATACTGAAGATCATCAAAGACAGTGGAGAAGGGGCCATCAGAGCGATTTGCATTGCACTTAAAGTCCCCATGTAAGTGTCACATAGTCATAATTTTTTTTTTCTGTTATCCAGATGTGACTGTTGTTGATACTAATGCTGTTGAAAATCCATGAATATTTAACCTACACAAACTCTTCAATTATAAAATCAAACTACAGAAATACTCTGGCCACAATATAACTTTTAATTTGTAGGTTTATGCAAATGATTGTGATCAGGCTCATTTGCTGGTGAATTGTAAATAGCATGTTGATAGTAGTATAGTTTATGAAATATTTCATACTAACATGCATTACATGAATAAATTAAATAATATACCAGTAATTGTTTATGTAACAGGTTAAATCCTGCCGAATGTGCTTTCCTGACCGAATATGTTGCGACCATGAGCCAAGGCCCTCAGCATAATGCAGGCAGAAGCAGACGTCCATATGGGGTGGCTGGTGCCCACCATAACCCTCCTGACTGTGAAGCTCGACCGCCTACGACTCTCCTCTAAGTTCTGCCAGCCACTGATCGATGCCCTGCAAGGAGGAATCCAGCAGCGCTTTGGACCTATGCTTGCTGACCCTGAACTTGTTGCTGCAGCAATTCTTCTTCCAAAGTTTCGTACTTCCTGGACAAGTGATGAACACAAGCTGAAACTGGGTAAATCATTTAAACTGTTCCTCACATTGCCATCTTTTTATAAATTATAAATGCTGTAGTGTTTTCTAATGCAAAGAACAGCTCCTGATCGCCATAAAATGTTTTAAAGCAAAAACTGAATGCATTGCACAGTGTACAGCAGTGTACTATCTAATGAAATTATTGTCCGTCTCCACATCCCCATCTGTTTTTCTTATTCCACTGAGGAGCAAATTTAGTTTATTCTCTTTATGGTCATTTCTGGTTATTGAGACACATACTTTTTTGTTTTGAAAGTACAGTGGTGTCGATTAAATCATGTGTCTCATTTAGGTAATTGGATGAATTATGTCTCCTCTATTTGGTAATAATGATGATTGTTATGTGTAGGCCTGAACTACATCAAGACCCACTTGGATCAGGAGTCAGTGCAGCTCCCTGGTAACAACTCAAGCTCATCAGAGGAGGACTACAGTACTTTAGTGTCATGAAGGACAACATTCCAGAAAGTGCCAGACTGCTAGATGGATACTTGGCCAGCACAGTCACTACCATGGATGTTCTCAAGTCAGTCCCTGCAGTATGCAATTTGTATTTGAAGTTAAACACACCCTTGCCTGCCTCAGCAGCATGTGAGAGACGTTTCAGTACAGCGGGACAGATTTTCTCGCCCAAAAGAGCCAGACTGGACTCCCAAAACTTTGAGAATCAACTTCTTCTAAACTTAAACAAGAAATTCTTGCCACAATGTTAAAATGTGTTCATGGGATGTTAAAGAGCGACTAAACCCAAATTTATGTTTTTTTAGCTGATAAACTCCCTAGAATGTGTATAAAAAGTTTCAGAGCACTATTTCTGTGTAAATTTTCATGTATTTGTGCGTATTAGTTAAAATCGGCAATATTTGGTCTAAAAACGTGTTCACGGTAGCCCTATGGGTTGAACAGAAGTTATTGCACGTTAATTTTACTATTAGCTCAATTTCTCTGTTGTGACATGTCTGCTACGTTGTGACGTCACATCGTCTCCTGCCTTAATATAAAAGTGGAGCCACTCCCCCGAGAAGGTCACTCCCCCTCCAGAGTTCAGGGGTTGGATTAGCGATTAGCAACATAGCATTAGCATTGATGAGTGAAGCTGTTCCAAGAATAGCTCTTCAAACTGATGTTCACCCACCCTTACACCATCAGGGTACAATCCGTTTGGAGGTGAGTACCATTTTACACCTTTCATTCCATAATTTATCTTTTGAGTATATGACGTGTTTCTTCATGTGCTGTGTGTTTGCGACCTGCAGCTTTGCTTCGTGGCCCCACATGGGTCGTGGCGTTTTTATCTGTTGCTGATCAACGTTAGTTCTGTTCCCCCCTGAGAATCTGTTCCCCCTGTGTCGGGATCCGACCGTGAGGCGCATCTGAGTTCTGAAACGAGTCCACACTATCGTGTCACAGTTATAGCTCATTTTAATCGACAGCTCCTGGTGATAAATAAATAAATAAATATAAAACCTCCACTAAATAAATAAACCTGGTCTAGAGTGTGGGGTGTAGACTAACTGTACAGGTTTTTTATTTATTTATCTCCGACAGAATCTAGTCTGACAAATACAAAGTATCAGCCACCAACACATCATATATAGCCTATTTATAATTTTTATTACTAATATAGAAGGCTGGAAGCAGCTGATAGAGGACAAGAAAACTTCCTGCAAAGATAACTGTAGGCTTTGTGGTAGGCTAAATCTCATTCAAATTAAAAATATGACTGGAGAAAAATTATTTCTAGCTGCTATTTTTTGATAGTTAATGTCTGGGTTTTTGTTGTTGTTTTTTCATTATTTGAGAGAAAGGGTGCACGCTCCCGACACAGGGGGAACAGATTCTCACGGGGGAACAGAAATTCGCACAGCACCTGCGTTCTTTTGTTGCAAATAATGTTGTGGATCAAGGTACTGTATTTGTAAAATAATAATAATAATCTGTGCAGCAGTATTTATTTTGCACTGGGTCATCTGTTTGACAGGTCAACAAAGTGATACTGTTTGACAGGTCAACAAAGTGATAGAACAGTAATGTTTTTATAAGGTGATTAAAAATGTGTTGTTGTTTTTTAGCTCCATATGAGGCGTTCCACATCCAGGGAATCTGAGCCGTGCAGCAGTCCCAAACACTCCAGACCACCTTCAGGATGCTCCACCCGCAGGATGGTCCACCTGCCATCCACAAACAAACACCAAGGTCTCAGCTGCACCCAACATTGTCGTGGATGGAGGTCTCAAGAGATGACGCAGCTCTGGCCGAGACTGCATCATCTTCCGCTGAATTTGAAATACATGTCACACATTTGGCACTTCCCATCTGGTTCTGTGAACTTCTTTTAGAATAGGATACCCTTTATGTAAATAACTATGTGCTTGTGTTAAATTATTATTTGTTTTCTTCTAACCCTGTGTGGACTGGGCACCTGGGTGGTCTGTAACACAGGTGTACACACCCACCTGTTCACATCTGGCCATAACCTATGTCAGAAAGGGATTTTTTTATAAGTCATAAATTCAAGTACAGGAAACTTTTAAATTTTAACGTTTAAAAATTTATGCTTCCTATAACTTTTTTAATAATGTCCAATTTGGATTACTCTAATTGATTATTGCACTTTGTTTCTTTTGTTTTACAATATTTAATATTTGCACACCTGAAACAATTATAATTTATATTAAATTTAAACATTACTTTGTAAAAATTGATGATGTAAACATGTTTATTAAATGTTTGTTTAAATTATGCATGCATCTGAGAGAAATGCAATTTCAATCCTGTGTATGTTCTGTACATATTGCAGTTTGGACAATAAAGTTGACTTTTAAATTTGACTTTGATGCATGACTTGGAAATGTATTTATCAATACAGAGGTCTGTAAAGAAAGAAATTGATTACAAAAACTAGTTGTTTATGATTCATTTTATTAACAGTAAGTTAATTCAAAACAACAAAAGTTTCTGTGTCGTGTCACACGGGGGACACCACCTCCAGCTCGTCTGTATGGATGCAGTGGACAGAAGAGAAAGCAGTCCCAACCACCTTCAAGATGCTGCACCTGCCAGCCACAAACAAACACCAGGGTCTCTGGCCGAGACTCTGCATCATCATGGGATCGTCTTACTCTGCGTGGCTGCTGCATGGGTGCTTGAGTCATCACAGTTCTCTGAAAAAAACATTTGAAAGGATACAGTATTGTTAAATTCATTGCAATTTGTTTGGTTTGCATTGAAAAAATATAATTTCTCATAAATCTTACCAGCTGTTAAACATATACTGTATGCACGTCCTAACAAATATATCATAAAAGCTTATAGAATGTTTCTAAACACGGATCTTTGGAAAACAAATAAAATATTTTACCACTGTTTAGTGCTAATTTATAGTCAATTCAAAAAACAACGTGTGTTCAGTTCTAGGTTGCATATTAAAATTAAGCCAAAACGTCAAAAAAACGAGGGTAGATGAAATCAATATTTTAAAATAAAATATATTATGAAACGTTACTTTTGTAATGTGCTAAGTAATAAGATGTGGTGAATTAAAGTCACTGCAGCTGGACTACAACTCCGTTGTGATCCAAACAAAGACAAAAACACAACCGTACACCTCATGCCATGCAGCTAAACACAGGTTTTTCATGTGTTCAGTGTTCAGAAGCATACGCTTAAGCTGTGTGTGATTAAATACACGCAACAACATTTTAGAACTGTTATTTTAGTACAAGTTTAGGCTGTTACTTACTGAAGACGCGACTATCCGCCATTTTGAAATCTAAACTTGGGGAGGGGTGAGAGTTCACCACTAGAGGGGGCGTGAACACAGGACAACCCACAACCTCCTCCCCTGCTTGACTCTCTACACGCCCATTTTGAGAGAAATTTTGAAAATGGCCTGGGGGAGGAGTTACCGTCTCAACCTGGGTTTAGTCTGTCTTTAAGACAGGAGACGAGATGTCTCCAAATGGCTCGACACTTGGGTCCAAGTTTTGAAAGTTATGTCAAGAAGTTAAAATATTGTTCACTTTTGGCTCATTACAAGGTTAACTAGACTTTTTTGTTAACTAGCGTTGATGACAAATGAGTTGAAATGATTGTTGTCCATTTCTTTGTCAGTAGTGTCTAATGCCCCTTTTTTCAGGCAGACTTAAAGATCCACTGACGTGATTTTTCTACTATTCATCAAATTGCTCAAAATATATATATATTATCATTTAAATATGTTAGTTTTTGCAAACAAAATGATAAATCACTTTAATTTTGCTTTAAAAGTGATTTTGAACTTCAAGCTGTGTTTAATCATGGGAAATCCGTTTACACCCGAACGCACCATCTGTGATGTCATGTGCAGAGTTGAGGCAGAGCTCTTGGCTTGTCACGGTATGAGCAGCTCACATAAAAGTAAGTCTGATACGGCATCAGATCTAAATTAGATCCTGCTGTTTCTTGTTCCATCACCCAAACTATTTTCTGCTTCCCAAAATGAAGACAAATAGCTTAAATCTTCACCTAGATTGCTAAATTAGTCAGGTTTTAAAATGTCTGCTATTGAAGAGACTGGAGCCCTCTGCCTCTCACTCTGCACATTACATCACAGATGGTGCGTTCAGGTGTAAACGGATTTCCCATGATTAAACACGGCTTGAAGTTCAAAATCACTTTTAAAGCAAAATTAAAGTGATTTATCATTTTGTTTGCAAAAATTAACATATTTAAATGATAATATATATATATATTTTGAGCAATTTGATGAATAGTAGAAAAATCACGTCAGTGGATCTTTAAAGGGATGTGACATGATTTTTTTACTATTCATAAAATTGCTCAAAATATATATATTTTATCATTTAAATATGTTTGTTTTTGCAAACAAAATGATAAATCACTTTAATTTTGCTTTAAAAGTGATTTTGAACTTCAAGCCGTGTTTAATCATGGGAAATCCCATTACACGCGAACGCACCATCTGTGATGTCACACCGGGCAGAGCTCTGGGCTTGTCACAGTGCGCAGGTATGAGCAGCTCGACATGAAGGAAGTCTGATACAGAATCAGACCTAAATTAGATCCTGTTGTTTCTTGTTCCATCACCCAAACTATTTTCTGCTTCCCAAAATGAAGACAAATAGCTCAAATCTTCACATAGATTGCTAAATTCGTCCAGTTTTAAATTGTCCGCTATTAAAGACACCACAGCCCTCTGCCCAGTGTGACATCACATATGGTGCGTTCGAGTGTAATCGGATTTCCCATGATTAAACACGGCTTGAAGTTCAAAATCACTTTTAAAGCAAAATTAAAGTGATTTATCATTTTGTTTGCAAAAACAAACATATTTAAATGATAAAATATATATATTTTGAGCAATTTTATGAATAGTAAAAAAATCATGTCACAATCCCTTTAAACGCGTTTACTGCAGTGAAAATGACACTGGTTTTGTTTGTGTTAAACAAAAACTGTCAAAGGTATAATCATTCCTCTTTCTTATTTTGCTTAATGACATTTAACTCTGTAGGTCATCCCTGAAATTCTGATGCACAGAATCACAAGTCCAAGTGTGAACGGTGTAATAAAATAGATAAATAATAGATAAATAAGACGTAAATAAATACGTACGGGTCATCAATTTTTATGTTTTTCGTGTTGTACTTCATTGTCTGTGTTGCCTGTTGCGTGTTTGTTTGTCCAGCACTTTGGTGTGGACTTGTTCCTGTTTAAAGTGCTTTATAAATAAAATGGTATGGTATGGTATCAATTGTAATAAAATTGATAAATACGTCAATTTAGCTGACTTATCTATAATTTGGATGATAGATTTGAGCAGGTTTAGACTGACACAAACTTACCATCAGTTTCACGGGTTCTCAACTTTTTCAGATTAAATCAATAAATCTGTGGCTCAGTGAATGTAATGTAACTTGACAGGAAACGTTATTATGTTGACCTACCAAAGGCAGAGTCATTTAATAACAAAATCATCAAATTACAATCAAAACATATTTACATAGATTGATCGATCACAACTTATAACTAACTTTTCAGCAGATTAAAACATAAGAACAACAGAACACAAGTTAATGGGTCTTATATTAACTTATTTCTGTGGCACAAACTTACAGTTTTACATTTAGAAATAAACATAAGGAGAAGTTTAAGGAGGAAGATTAAAGATTGAAAGGAAATGGTTGAATCTTATCTTGAGATGGTTTAACCAGAGATAGCACATCATCTGGTCAGTTTCAGCTGGACGTCCGTACCGTGATGAAACGACTTTTACCTTCGTGAAGATGATCCTGTCTAGGGCTGAACGATTTTGGAAAATAATCTAATTGCGATTATTTTTCTATAAATTGCGATTGCGATTTAAAATGCGATTATTTTTACTGGTTCTGTATTAATTCATATCACTAACGACACAACTGTTTTTTTTATCAGATAATTAATGCGCTTTTTCACGCAGAACGTTAGCTTGCTGAGCTAGCTGCTAACCGGGCACCGTCAAAACAGACCCGGCGGTCACATGACCAGCTCGCGCTCAGTCTCGGTGTCTCAGCGTCTAAGCTCAGATACACGTTTAAATGAGCTAACTTACCTGAATTTATAACTTTTATGACTTCTGTCGAGCCTGAAGCAACAGTGTTGGAGCACAGTCTCCTCCTCCGCCCTGCTCTGTTTTGCTCGCTCAGCTGAGCTCCTGCTGCTCGGCGCGGCCACTACTAAGTCACGTGACCAGCTCGCGGTCTCTGTGTTTCAGCCTCTAAGCTCAGATTCACGTTTACACAAGCTAACTTACCTGAATTTATAACTTTTATGACTTCTGTCGAGCCTGAAGCAACAGTGTTGGAGCGCAGTCTCCTCCTTGCTCCATTCAGAGCTGCGCGCGGCCAGAGCGGTTCACTACCAAGTCACGTGACCAGTCAAATCGCAACCCGTGCGATTAGAGAATCGCGTTTTAACATATCGCGAGATAATCGCAAATGCGATTAATCGTTCACCCCTAATCCTGTCTCGACTCCGGTAAATTAGTCAAGCCATACGTGCATGCCCTGCTGCGTTTTACAGGCGACAACTTTCATCTTGCCACGGTCTCGAGACCGTCTGCTTCAGCCTCCCAGAGTGATGCCCTCAGCTCCGGTTTGGTTTTCAAGATAACTTCCAGAAAGAGTTCACAGCTTGGAGCTGTGACACTCGAATGGTTCACAGCTGACGTGCTGTTTGAACCTCGCTGAAGACGTGGGCCTTTGACTCATGGCCGGACGTACATCAGCTTGGAGAAAGACGTCTATGCATCTTCCCTTCTCCCAGAGATCTCACACATCTCAGCTTCTCCCAGAGAACCGAGTTTCAGCTTCTCCCCGAGAACTAGACAGTTTCTAGCACGGAGACAAAACAGAACTTACAGGTGTGAAAACAGAGCAATCAGTTTTGAGAACAGAAGAATTGTTTTTAGAACGGACAGGATAACAGGAGAGAACTTATGGCTACAACGTTTCACTTCGTTCCCAAAACACTTCAAACAAATACTAAGATTATTCTGAGTTGTTCTTCACTCTTTGGCATATTTAAAATATACCAGCTTAGTAAAATCATACACATATTAAAAATATACTGTTCATATGCATACCAGGTGATGCTTTGATTCATCGTATGAAGAAGTGAATAATATTCTAACAGCATAAACCACAATCCATACAGTATATTGAAGTTATTGTGTTGATTAATTCTGAATAAACACAAACTCAAGAAAGTCTCTTTTGATTTATGTCTCCTAATTCACAATAAATGTAATAAAACAGTGTCCACTTGTCTCCTTGAGAGCTCAAGAAAAGTGTAACACTCAAAGTTTCAGAGAGATGTGAAAAGGTTTAAATCCAGAAAATCAGAGATGTGGTGTTCCACTACAGTCCCCCTTTTTGGAAATCATCGCCTGTCCACGGGGATGATGTCCAACACGAAAGGACACCACCAAACGTCTCTGGCTTGGATGTGATCCAGCAAGTGGAAAACGAAAAATCAAAAATTATAATCCCATAATGTTTTAGAAACTCCATACTGTTCTTAGGTAATCCCATTGCGGTAAGCTTTCAATCCTATGGAAAACTGAGTCTGTGATCCCTTGGAAAACAAAGTCTTATAATCCACAGCGGTAATTCCATAACGATTGGAGTTATTGATTTCATCAGCAACAATGGTTTTAATCAGCATGTAGAGGGGATCCCTCGATTGACGCAGAGGAGGCGGCCCTTGGATGAAGGTTGAAGACCAACGTTGGAGTTGCAGGTCCCCACATCGAAGGTTACAGGCTGGTTGGCTTCCAGTCGGTGCCACCCTGGTTCAATGTGTCATGCAATTATGTGGTTTTAGGTGGGCTTATGACTGGGATTTTACATTAGGCCCTACCTATATGCACCTGGTATGTAAACTATCATGGATTAGATCAGCTACAATTACCAATTAAGGGGTGGATCAATGTTGTAAACATTTTGATATAGGGATCTATACCTATAGAAGGTTCAGGAGGGCTTCTGTAACGAAGGTCTCTTCTTCTAAACTATTCCTCCATTCATAACTTAGTTTAAAGTTAAACTAAAAATAGAAAAGAAAATATAGTATGGTCTAAATGCCTGTTGTCCTTTCAGACGAACGACGTAAAATTTGGTATCCCCTATAAATTTTGAAGTCTATGGCAAGACTCATCAAAAATGAATAGATAATCTAGAATAGAAACGATCGAATCGGTTCTACTTAAATGATTGTGAGATCAGTGTAGATTATAGTACCTTAAGTAGCATTAATCTACAATGACCCTTCAATTATCGAGGTTTTTAACAAAATGAAACTGCATGTTGGCATAGTTAAATCCACTTAAGTCTTTAACTTACATTAATACAAAACCTCTTTTGGCTGGGAGTGTTCAGAAAACAATAACAACTTCAATAACAACAAAAGTAGCAATTAAGCAACTAGAAAACAAAGTCTCAACTGATTCAACTCACTCCGGTCGTCAGATTCCAACGTGTCACACACAAGAAAAACAGTTCTTAGCTTTATAACCGATGTCAATTAAATCCTGCAGATTTAAACGGTTGTTAAGGTTAGTTTTTTGTTGTGGGTTTTATGCTTAGCGTTTCTAAGTTCTAGTTGGAACGGTTTCTTTTCGCAACTAGTATAGTTTAAACTGTTTAGTTTATTTACTATCTTGTGCTTGGACGACCTTATTTTCCCATGAAGTCTTTGAGTTTGCGAGATCTTTGTCGTTTGTGGGGTTATTGAAATCTTTGTCCTTGACATGGGCATGACCTAACATCACCCCCCTGTGGTCATGGGGGACCACGCACACAGGTGTGGACATCCGTCCATGGGCACGAGTTAGGATGCCTTTGTTTGGTTTAGGCTGTTTACGCAACTTAGAGTAGACAGTACACAGGAACCTCTTAGGTTTCGGCCAACGTATCTCTGTACGTCTACCTCTTTCTGCGTAATTCAGGTGTGTCACAACTGTCGGCGCAGTCGCAAGTGTGTCTGACTGGTCAGACTGCGACAGGTCACTGTCGTTGTGATGTGTGTCTTCCCACTTCATGACTGAAGAGGTGCTCTTTGAGTCTGTAAGAACTATGTCATCTCTGAATAGGTCTAGACTCAAATGCTCTTGAACCAAGGTTTCATAGAAAGCTTGGCTGATAGCCGAATTACCTGTCCCAGAGGACAGTACAGCGTCTTTGGTGCGGGATCCTTGGACCTTCACACCGTCTTCTACCTGTGGTAGATAGTGTGAGTTTGCCCCCCTTTTGTTTGAGGAGGGGTCCTCAAAATCTTCAACAATGATGTCCAAGTGACTGTCAGCGTTTGGTAGACTGTCATTTTCTGGACTCAGATGTCCTCAAACCAAGGCTTCACTGAAAGCATGGCTGTCTGCCGAATTACCTGTCCCACGGGACAGTACAGCGTCATTGGTGTGGGATCCTTGGACCTCCACACCTTTTTCTACCTGTGGTAGGTAGTGCTCAATGAGTGCTGAAGGTGTCAGCTTGCAGAGGAGGTTCTCGTGATGGGCCAGAGTCTGGTCCAATTGTTGAGTCTCTTCTGTCTCACCTGTATTTGAAGGTTCACTTACCGGGCTTGTGGTCCCGGTTGGGGATTCCCGTGTGCCTGCTGCGGTACCTGCCGTTAGACAGTCAGTGTCCTGACCTTGTGGAGGCACCTCGATTGGCAGTGGATTGCTCACTGTGGCCGACATTGTCTGATTACCATAATTTATAATTGCGTCGAAACAGTTTATAAAATCTTGGCCAACCAAAAATGGAGTCTGGAGTGAGTCAAGTTCAGACACAAATACCGGGTGGTATAGTGACATCTTGCCAATCTGCATGTGAACCATAGCTGTTAGGGTTGTTCTCGTCCGACATTGTCTGATTACCATAATTTATAATTGCGTCGAAACAGTTTATAAAATCTTGGCCAACCAAAAATGGAGTCTGGAGTGAGTCAAGTTCAGACACAAATACCGGGTGGTATAGTGACATCTTGCCAATCTGCATGTGAACCATAGCTGTTAGGGTTGTTCTCGTCTTTGCGAGGCCCTGTAGCTCACTAAAAGTGTATTTCACAAAGGGTATTTGCCTGTTGACACCGTTAGCGGCGGTCCTTAGCTCCTCAAACAGTTCGGCTGACATGACAGACACGTCTGAACCGCAATCCAGGAGTGCTTCTCGCGCGAGGACCCTTTCCAGTGTGAGTGGCAGGTAAGCTTTCTTAGCCACCCCCCTTTTGATAAGGTTACACAGAAACCGTCTACCGGTAGTTTTTTTCACACGTTTCTGTTCACGTGTGACTCTGTCTGTGCAATCTTTGTTGCTGTCAGCATCATGTTGGCTGTCAACATCATGACCTTCAGGATGCTGATTATCAGCAATTGGTTTGCTGTCAGCATCTTTGTCAATGTTGACGTTGTTGTTGTCTACTACGTGCACTGAGTTTTCGTAAAAGACAGTGCTGCACAACGCTTCACCAGGTTGGACGATGTTGTTTGTGTTATTATCAACGATAATACCACTCGATGTTCCCTGTCGGTCAGTCTGGTCATCTGCTGTAACATTCAAATCATTTAACAAACTACTTACTTCCTCGGTCTCTTCCG
>JBBPBX010001004.1:89302-112032 GCA_038048925.1 Garcialebias charrua | reverse complement strand
GGCACCTTTTTGACAGTTCACTGGTGAAGGGGGCGGGGCTCAGCCACACAAGTGGTTTTAGCTGAGCTGGCAACACACCTGGGGGTGATGAGAAGATTGATTGACTGCAGAGATGGATTGATGGAGTAGCGTGTGTTGGAGCGGCTGTGAGGCTTTTGGGCTGTGGGAGCTGCTGTGGCGAGGACGACGTGTAAAAGAAGGAAATAATTTGAGACGGTGCGGGTGGACTCTGGGGGAACAGAGTCCTCACCTCGGGCTGATCACCCAGAGGGGGGCGTCGGATGTTTTGGCCGGGAGGAAGAGGAAAAGTTTGTCCTGGATGAACGGCTGGACGCAGTAATGTACCGGGGAGTTTACACGCCTGCTGGCCGGGAGGAACAGGGTTTGTCCTGATGAACCGGCTGGACGCAGTGGGGAGTTTACACGCCTGCAGAAATCAACCACCTACAGAAAAATCACAAGTGGTGCGTTTTTAAGAAAAGAGAAAACTATAAAGAAAAGCAACAACAACAATTAATGAACAGATCATCTGACGGATGAAGCACCGTGCGGGCTCGCCCCTTTAAAGATGTCAGCTGGTGGAGAAACTCTGATCGGACATCTTAAGGTAAGCCCCAAACCTCACTCAGTGTTCTGTCAGGTGCCTGTTTAGTTTCTTTCTTTTCTTTTTTTCTTATCACACACTTTTAGTTGCGACCACTACTCTCCATTAAGCAGTGATAAGATAAGAGCGAGCTGGGGAGGGAAGTGGTTTATATATATATATATATATATATATATATATATATATATATATAATCTTTCTTATGCCCAGATGCAGCCACACACACAAGTATGAGTCAGTCCCTCACTTATTCTTCTGGAGGTTACCACGCTCACAACACAGACAGACAGACAGATGTACGGTTATTTCCATTCCCCTCATCGCTCCATGTCAATAAACTTAAAGAGCCAAAGTTAACTTTTATCTCAAACCTCAGATTAAAGTGTTTGAATCAAGCTGTGTGTTTAAAGTGTTGGCTGCGAGCAGCTGCACTCCAAACATCTCTAACAAGACGTCTGAGGGAAGAAGCAGGATGGATCAGAGGATTGATTCTGAGCCGCTTCAGTGGAGCGGTACGAGCCGCAACACCAAGTTCCACGCTCGTCGTTCAGAATAAATATTAATGACTGCAGGCCGAGGGGTAAAGGTTGTGAGGTCTCAGACGCTGGGATCACTGGAAGTGTCTGTGTGTCTGAAACACTGGACAGACAGCTAGAGCTCCTGTCTGTCCTCGCTCCATCATCCTCTCTGACTCCATGAAACTTTCTTTAACTGATCCGACGCCGTAGAAGAACTCCTGTCAGAACCATGTTGCAGCTGGGAGCAGAACCCAACGTGAAACTTTGAGCTCCTGGAGTAAAATGTGCAAACACCAGGAGGATTTAACAAAAATTCGTGGTGAAGCCTGGGAGCAGCGAGGAGGTTTTCTGTCTGAACCGTTCACCTCTGTCGCCTCAGAGACTCTTCTGGGAAAGAAAATGAGTTGTTCCAACATTTGAGGGGAAATGATGCTCGTGGAGGTAAAACTGCAGGTGGAGAAGTGGGTTAAAGAAAGGACGCAGCTGGGATTCAAGCCCTGAACATTCTTGCCACGATGGTAACTGGTAAATGAACTGTACTGATACAGCTCCTTTCTGTCTGATGAAACTCACAGCTCTTTACAACAATCTGCCTCATTAACCCATTCATACAGCATCTACTAGATCTATAATCAGAGATTTATCACATTTATACAGTACTCTACTAGATCTATAATCAGAGATTTATCACATTCATACAGCACTCTACTAGATCTATAATCAGAGATTTATCACATTTATACAGCACTCTACTAGATCTATAATCAGAGATTTATCACATTTATACAGCACTCTACTAGATCTATAATCAGAGATTTATCACATTTATACAGACTCTACTAGATCTATAATCAGAGATTTATCACATTTATACAGCACTCTACTAGATCTATAATCAGAGATTTATCACATTTATACAGCACTCTACTAGATCTATAATCAGAGATTTATCACATTTATACAGCACTCTACTAGATCTATAATCAGAGATTTATCACATTTATACAGCACTCTACTAGATCTATAATCAGAGATTTATCACATTCATACAGCACTCTACTAGATCTATAATCAGAGATTTATCACATTTATACAGCACTCTACTAGATCTATAATCAGAGATTTATCACATTTATACAGCACTCTACTAGATCTATAATCAGAGATTTATCACATTTATACAGCACTCTACTAGATCTATAATCAGAGATTTATCACATTTATACAGCACTCTACTAGATCTATAATCAGAGATTTATCACATTTATACAGCACTCTACTAGATCTATAATCAGAGATTTATCACATTTATACAGCACTCTACTAGATCTATAATCAGAGATTTATCACATTTATACAGCACTCTACTAGATCTATAATCAGAGATTTATCACATTTATACAGCACTCTACTAGATCTATAATCAGAGATTTATCACATTTATACAGCACTCTACTAGATCTATAATCAGAGATTTATCACATTCATACAGCACTCTACTAGATCTATAATCAGAGATTTATCACATTTATACAGCACTCTACTAGATCTATAATCAGAGATTTATCACATTTATACAGCACTCTACTAGATCTATAATCAGAGATTTATCACATTTATACAGCACTCTACTAGATCTATAATCAGAGATTTATCACATTCATACAGCACTCTACTAGATCTATAATCAGAGATTTATCACATTTATACAGCACTCTACTAGATCTATAATCAGAGATTTATCACATTTATACAGCACTCTACTAGATCTATAATCAGAGATTTATCACATTTATACAGCACTCTACTAGATCTATAATCAGAGATTTATCACATTTATACAGTACTCTACTAGATCTATAATCAGAGATTTATCACATTTATACAGTACTCTACTAGATCTATAATCAGAGATTTATCACATTTATACAGTACTCTACTAGATCTATAATCAGAGATTTATCACATTTATACAGCACTCTACTAGATCTATAATCAGAGATTTATCACATTTATACAGCACTCTACTAGATCTATAATCAGAGATTTATCACATTTATACAGTACTCTACTAGATCTATAATCAGAGATTTATCACATTTATACAGCACTCTACTAGATCTATAATCAGAGATTTATCACATTTATACAGCACTCTACTAGATCTATAATCAGAGATTTATCACATTTATACAGCACTCTACTAGATCTATAATCAGAGATTTATCACATTTATACAGCACTCTACTAGATCTATAATCAGAGATTTATCACATTTATACAGCACTCTACTAGATCTATAATCAGAGATTTATCACATTTATACAGCACTCTACTAGATCTATAATCAGAGATTTATCACATTTATACAGCACTCTACTAGATCTATAATCAGAGATTTATCACATTTATACAGTACTCTACTAGATCTATAATCAGAGATTTATCACATTTATACAGCACTCTACTAGATCTATAATCAGAGATTTATCACATTTATACAGTACTCTACTAGATCTATAATCAGAGATTTATCACATTTATACAGTACTCTACTAGATCTATAATCAGAGATTTATCACATTTATACAGTACTCTACTAGATCTATAATCAGAGATTTATCACATTTATACAGTACTCTACTAGATCTATAATCAGAGATTTATCACATTTATACAGTACTCTACTAGATCTATAATCAGAGATTTATCACATTTATACAGTACTCTACTAGATCTATAATCAGAGATTTATCACATTTATACAGTACTCTACTAGATCTATAATCAGAGATTTATCACATTCATACAGTACTCTACTAGATCTATAATCAGAGATTTATCACATTCATACAGTACTCTACTAGATCTATAATCAGAGATTTATCACATTTATACAGTACTCTACTAGATCTATAATCAGAGATTTATCACATTCATACAGTACTCTACTAGATCTGTAATCAGAGCTTTATCACATTCATACAGCACTCTACTAGATCTATAATCAGAGATTCATCACATTCATACATTACGCTACTAGATCTATAATCAGAGATTTATCACATTCATACAGCACTCCACTAGATCTAAAATCAGAGATTTATCACATTCATACAGCACTCTACTAGATCTAAAATCAGAGATTTATCACATTCCTACATTACGCTACTAGATCTATAATCAGAGATTTATCACATTCATACAGCACTCTACAAGATCTAAAATCAGAGATTTATCACATTCATACAGTACTCTACTAGATCTGTAATCAGAGCTTAATAACATTCATACAGCACTCTACTAGATCTAAAATCAGAGATTCATCACATTCATACATTACGCTACTAGATCTATAATCAGAGATTTATCACATTCATACAGCACTCCACTAGATCTAAAATCAGAGATTTATCACATTCATACAGCACTCTACTAGATCTAAAATCAGAGATTTATCACATTCCTACATTACGCTACTAGATCTATAATCAGAGATTTATCACATTCATACAGCACTCTACAAGATCTAAAATCAGAGATTTATCACATTCATACAGCACTCTGCTAGATCTATAATCAAAGTCAAAGTCAAAGTCAAAGTCAACTTTATTGTCAGATCTGCAATATGTACAGTGCAGGACATACACAGGACCGAAATTGCGTTTCTCTCAGTCCCTCGGTGCAACAGTAAACATCTAAACATTGAAACACTGAAACATATAATAATAGACATAAGCATAAAATAGTAAACCTAACACTGTCCTGAGTTTTTTGCATAGTGGTATAAGAGTATGAAAATTTACACCAACTCTAAAACTAAAACATTAAACATTTAATGAACATAATATTGTCCTGAGTTTTTGCATACTAGTATAAAAAAAGAGTATAAAAAGTATAACTAAAATAAACTAAAGGTTTCTAGCATTGACATTTGCAAAGTGGCAAAGCAGCGTATGAGTCAATGTACACAGTATATGTATGAGGTAGTAGTTGATGTTGTTGTAGAGGCAAAAAGTGGCATATGCAGTAAGGCACATTGGGCATCCCTAAATAAGACCGTTCAGAGCACACTGTATATGTACCAGCAGTGGTGTAGATATTAGAGTAGTGTAAATAAATGTAAACAGTAGTAATTACATGTAAGCAGTAGTAATAAAAGTAAACAGTATTAATAAATGTAAACAGAGAATGTAAACAGTATTATGATTATAGGCAGTGATGTAATACAGACATTAGTGCAAGTATGAGAAGTAGTGCAAACTGTATGAGCACATGACCGAGAGTTTAGTGATTAACCCGTTTGATGACACAGAGTCTAGTGTTAAAAACTTTGTGTTGAGTGATAATATGTGAGAAAGTTTTAGTGTTAAGGCAGTTCAAATGGGAGGGGAGGCAGAGCAGGCAGAGTGTTTAGCATTCTGACTGCCTGATGAACAGAGCTGTCTCTCAGTCTGCTGGTTCGAGCCTGGAGACTCCTCAGTCTCCTCCCTGATGGCAGCAGTCTGAAGCAGCTGTGTAGTGGGTGTGTGGGATCACCTGCCATGCGGTGGGCTTTCCGATTGAGGCGTTTGCTGTGTAAGTCCTGCAGTGAGGGCAAGGAGGTGCCCACGATCTTCTCAGCTGCTCTCACAATGCGCTGGAGGCTCTTGCGGCATGATGCAGTACATGCACCAAACCACACAGTGATGCAGCTGGTCAGGACACTTTCTATGGCACCTCTGTAGAAGGTGCTCATGATGGGGGTTGAAGCTCCAGCCCTTTTCAGCTTGCGGAGAAAGTAGAGACGCTGGTGAGCCTTCTTTGCCAGTGCTGCAGTGTTCCTGCTCCAGGACAGGTCCTTTGAGACGTGCACTCCCAGGAACTTGGTGCTGTCTACTCTCTCCACTGCGGTGCTGTTGATGGTCAGAGGGGCATGTTGGGCATCCCTCTTCCTGAAGTCCACAACAATCTCCTTTGTCTTCTCCACGTTGAGAGTGAGATTGTTGTGTCCGCACCACAAGGCCAGGCGGCTCACCTCGTTCCTGTAGTCCGTCTCATCGTTGTTGCTGATGAGACCTACCACTGTTGTGTCGTCCGCAAACTTGATGAAGTGGTTGGAGCTGTACGATGGTGTGCAGTCGTGTGTTAGCAGGGTGAATAGAAGGGGGCTCAGCACACATCCTTGTGGGGCCCCTGTGTTCAATGTGATGGTGCTAGATGTGTTACTCCCGATCCGTACTGTCTGTGGTCTCCCGGTCAGGAAGTCTAGCAGCCAGTTACACATTGAGGTGTTCAGCCCCAGACTGTCCAGTTTAAGGATGAGCTGTTGGGGGATGATGGTGTTAAATGCCGAGCTGAAGTCGATGAACAGCATTCTAACATAGGAGTCCTTCGTGTCCAGATGTGTGAGAGCTGTGTGAAGGGCAGAGGAGATGGCATCGTCGGTTGAGCGATTAGGTCGGTATGCAAATTGGAAGGGATCCAGGGAGTCAGGGAGGACAGATGTGATGCTTTTCATGACTAGCCGTTCAAAGCACTTCATCAGGATGGGGGTGAGTGCTACTGGGCGATAGTCATTGAGGCATGCGGGCGTTGCCTTCTTTGGGACAGGGATGATGGTGGTGGCTTTGAAACAGGTGGGGACGATGGCCTGGCTCAGTGAGATGTTAAAGATGTCCGTGAAGACCGCTGCGAGTTCCCCTGCACAGTCCTTCAGCACACGACCAGGTATGTTGTCAGGACCAGAGGCCTTCCGGGCGTTAATCTTTATGAATGATCGCCTTACGCTGTCTGAGGACAGCGTCAGCACCTGGCCATCAGGAGAGGGGGGGAGTTTATGTGCTGGTGTGCTGTTACTTGCCTCGAACCGAGCAAAGAACTCATTCAGTTCATTCAGCGCAGAGGCTGAGCTGTCACAGGTCTGGGGGGGTGGTTTGTAGTTTGTGATGGTCTGTATTCCCTGCCACAGACTGCGTGTATCCCTGCTGTCCTTGAAACGGTGAGCTATTTTCCCAGAATACTGCTTCTTTGCCTTTCTGATGCCCCGGTCCAGGTTGTTTCTGGCTGCCCTCAGGCCCACCTGATCTCCCGCTTTGAAGGCAGCATTCCTGGCTCTCAGGAGTCTGTAAACCTCAGCTGTCAGCCATGGCTTCTGGTTAGCCCGAACAGTGATGGTTTTAAGGTTGGTTACATCATCAATGCACTTGGTGATGTATGAACATACAGTGTCTGAGTACTCCTGGAGACATGTGGTGTTGTTTGTGGTAGCAGCTTCTTTGAACATACTCCAATCTGTGGTGTCAAAACAGTCCTGGAGTGCCTCTGAAGACCCCTCTGGCCACACTCGTATCTGCTTGCGGACTGGTTTTGTGACTTTCACCAGTGGCCTGTATGCTGGCTTTAGCATAACACAGATATGGTCAGAAGCACCAATGTGGGGGAGGGGGATGGCTCTGTAGGAATTTTTCATGGTGGTGTAAACCTGGTCCAGGGTGTTGTTTCCTCTTGTTGCAAAGTTTATGTTTCTGTATGTTTTTGGAAGAACACTCTTTAAATCTGCATGGTTGAAATCACCAGCCGTGATGAGAAAAGCATCAGGATGGGCTGTTTGTTGCTCACTGATGTGCAGATATAGTTCATTTAGTGCCTCACCTCTATCTTTGCTGTTGGAGCTTGGGGGGATATATACAGCAACAATCAAAACAGCTGTAAACTCCCTCGGTAAAAAGAACGGTCTACATTTAATAGTCATGAACTCCACTAAAGGTGAGCAGTGTTTGTAGACCACAGCAGCATCACGACACCATGCGTTGTTGATGTAAACACAGAGCCCCCCTCCCCTTTTCTTACCTCCCTCGAGGGTTCGGTCCGCTCTGTAGCATGTTAGCTGCTCCAGCTGAATAGCATGGTCCAGAACGTTGTTGTTGAGCCACGTTTCCGTGAATACAAACACACAGCAGTCTCTCACAGTCTTTTGTGTCGTTCGCAGCAGGCGTATATAATCCAATTTGTTGTCCAAGGAGCGCACGTTAGCCAGAACCATGGATGGGATCGCCGGCCTGTGTGGGCTAGCTGCTAGCCTAGCTCTGATACCTCCGCGTTTACCCCGCTTCTGTTTCCTGTCACGCCGCTTGTGGCGTTTCCATGGCGGGCGCGGTGAAGCGTCACGCCGCTTGTGGTACTTCCACGGCGGGCGCGATGAAGGGAAGGTCCGGGCTGGCTTCCAGAGCAGCTCGCAGTCACGAAGCTCATGTAACTCCACCTCGAGCTCATGTAGCTTCTCCTGAAGTTCGCTGTTTATTCCCAAATGAGCGGTTTTTCCGACATCAAGCAGGAATTCACGGCTATACTTGCGTTCTTGAACACGTAGACAAGACAAAGACGTGCCGGCAAGTTGCGGCGTGCAGGACAAGACAGACGAAAGCACCGTGTTGCTGGGAGAGAGAGAAGCCGCAACGTTTGCACGCGCCGCCATGTTGGAAGATCTTAATAAGATGTTTATCACATTCATACAGCACTCTACTAGATCTATAATCAGAGATTCATCACATTCATACATTATGCTACTAGATCTATAATCAGAGATTTATCACATTCATACAGCACTCTACTAGATCTATAATCAGAGATTTATCACATTCATACATTACTCTACTAGATCTATAATCAGAGCTTTATCACATTTATACAGTACAGTACTCTACTAGATCTATAATCAGAGATTTATCACATTCATACAGCACTCTACTAGATCTAAAATCAGAGATTTATCACATTCATACAGCACTCTACTAGATCTATAATCAGATTTATCACATTCATACAGCATTCTATTAGATCTATAACAAGCGCTTACTCACATTCATACGGCACTTTACTAGATCTATAATCAGAGCTTAATTACATTCATACGGCACTTTACTAGATCTATAATCAGAGCTTAATCACTTTCAAACATTACTCTACTAGATCTATAATCAGAGTTTAATCACATTCATACAGCACTCTACTAGATCTATAATCAGAGCTTAATCACATTTATACAGTACTCTACTAGATCTATAATCAGAGCTTAATCACATTTATACAGTACTCTACTAGATCTATAATCAGAGCTTTATCACATTCATACAGCACTCTACTAGATCTATAATCAGAGATTTATCACATTCATACAGCACTCTACTAGATCTATAATCAGAGATTTATCACATTCATACAGCACTCTACTAGATCTATAATCAGAGATTTATCACATTCATACAGCACTCTACTAGATCTATAATCAGAGATTTATCACATTCATACAGCACTCTACTAGATCTATAATCAGAGATTTATCACATTCATACAGCACTCTACTAGATCTATAATCAGAGATTTATCACATTCATACAGCACTCTACTAGATCTATAATCAGAGATTTATCACATTCATACAGCACTCTACTAGATCTATAATCAGAGATTTATCACATTCATACAGCACTCTACTAGATCTATAATCAGAGATTTATCACATTCATACAGCACTCTACTAGATCTATAATCAGAGATTTATCACATTCATACAGCTCTCTACTAGATCTATAATCAGAGATTTATCACATTCATACAGCACTCTACTAGATCTATAATCAGAGATTTATCACATTCATACAGCACTCTACTAGATCTATAATCAGAGATTTATCACATTCATACAGCACTCTACTAGATCTATAATCAGAGATTTATCACATTCATACAGTACTCTACTAGATCTATAATCAGAGTTGAATCACATTCATACAGTACTAGATCTATAACCAGAGCTTACTCACATGTATACTGCACTTTACTAGATCTATAATCAGAGCTTAATCACATTCATACATTACTCTACTAGATCTATAATCAGAGCTTAATCACATTTATACAGCACTCTACTAGATCTAAAATCAGAGCTTTATCACATCCATACAGTATTGTACTAGATCTGTAACCAGAGCTTTATGATGTAACATGATGTAACATTTTGTAACATGTTGTAACATGATGTAACATGTTGTAACATGATGTTGTAACAGGATGTAACATATTGTAAAATGTTACATGTTACAACATGGTGTAACAGGATGTAACATATTGTAACATGTTACAACATGTTGTAAAAATGATGTAACATGATGTACCATTATGTACCATGATGTATCACATAACTTGATGTAGCATGTAACATGATGTAACATGATATAACATGTATTATGTTGTAACATGATGTAAAATGTAACATGATGTAACATGTAACATGTTGTAACACAATGTAACATGTAACACAATGTAACATGATGTAACATGTAGTAACATGATGTAATATGATGTAACATGTTGTAACAGGATCTAACACAATGTAACATGTAACATGATGTAACATGTAACATATTTAACTTGTAACATGTTAAAACACGTTGTAACATGATGTAACATGATGTAACATGATGTAACACGTAACTTGATGTAACATGCAACATGATGTAACATTATATAACATGTAACATGTTGTAACACAATGTAACATGTAACATGATGTAACATGATGTAACATGTAACATGATGTAACATGATGTAATATGTAGTAACATGTAGTAACATGATGTAACATGATGTAACATGTTGTAACATGATGTAACATGTTGTAACATGATGTAACATGTTGTAACATGATGTAACATGTTGTAACATATGTTACATCCTGTTACACCATGTTGTAACATGTAACATTTTACAATATGTTACATCCTGTTACAACATGTAGTAACATGATGTAACATGATGTAACATGTTGTAACATGATGTAACATGTTGTAACATGATGTAACATGTTGTAACATGATGTAACATGTTGTAACATGATGTGATATATAACATGATGTAACATGATGTAACATGTAGTAACATGATGTAACATGATGTAACATGTAACATGATGTAACATGATGTAACATGTAGTAACATGATGTAGCATGATGTAACATGTAGTAACATTATCGATCAATCAATCAAACTTTATTTATAGAGCCCTTTTCAGCAACCAGAAGGTGTACAAAGTGCTGATCAATACATAAGTAAAAAACAAACAATTAACTTTTTGAAAAACAGCCAGTAAAAATTTAAAAATAATTAAAACATAACAAGAATGACAAAGAGATACTAGGTATTAAAAGCCTGCCTGAATAAAATGGTTTTAAGATTAGATTTAAAAAAAACTCCATATCAGTGATGGAGCGCAAGTCCTGAGGTATATGATGCAACATGTAGTAACATGATGTAACATGTTGTAACATGATGTAACATGTAGTAACATGTTGTAACATGATGTAACATGATGTAACATGATGTAACATGTTGTAACATGATGTAACATGATGTAACATGTTGTAACATGATGTAACATGATGTAACATGTTGTAACATGATGTAACATGTTGTAACATGTTGTAACATGTTGTAACATGATGTAACATGATGTAACATGTAGTAACATGATGTAACATGATGTAACATGTTGTAACATGATGTAACATGATGTAACATGTTGTAACATGTTGTAACATGTTGTAACATGATGTAACATGTAGTAACATGATGTAACATGATGTAACATGTTGTAACATGATGTAACATGATGTAACATGTTGTAACATGTTGTAACATGTTGTAACATGATGTAACATGTTGTAACATGTTGTAACATGTTGTAACATGATGTAACATGTAGTAACATGTTGTAACATGATGTAACATGATGTAACATGATGTAACATGTTGTAACATGATGTAACATGATGTAACATGTTGTAACATGATGTAACATGATGTAACATGTTGTAACATGATGTAACATGTTGTAACATGATGTAACATGATGTAACATGTTGTAACATGATGTAACATGTAGTAACATGATGTAACATGATGTAACATGTTGTAACATGATGTGATATATAACATGATGTAACATTATGTAACATTATGTAACATGATGTAACATGATGTAACATGTAACATGATGTAACATGATGTAACATGATGTAACATGTTGTAACATGAGGTAGCATGATGTAACATGTAGTAACATTATCAATCAATCAATCAAACTTTATTTATAGAGCCCTTTTCAGCAACCAGAAGGTGTACAAAGTGCTGATCAATACATAAGTAAAAAACAAACAATTAACTTTTTGAAAAACAGCCAGTAAAAATTTAAAAACAATTAAAACATAACAAGAATGACAAAGAAATACTAGGTAGTAAAAGCCTGCCCGAATAAAACGGTTTTAAGATTAGATTAAAAAAACTCCATATCAGTGATGGAGCGCAAGTCCTGAGGTATATGATGTAACATGTAGTAACATGATGTAACATGTTGTAACATGATGTAACATGTAGTAACATGATGTAACATGATGTAACATGATGTAACATGTAGTAACTAACATGTGGTGACATGATGTAACATGTTGTAACATGATGTAACATGATGTAACATGTTGTAACATGATGTAACATGTAGTAACATGATGTAACATGTTGTACCATGTTGTAACATGTAGTAACATGATGTAACATGTTGTAACATGATGTAACATGTAGTAACATGTAGTAACATGATGTAACATGTTGTAACATGATGCAACATGTAGTAACATGATGTAACATGTTGTAACATGATTTAACATGAAGTAACATGTTGTACCATGTAATAAGACTAACTTGCATTAATAAAGGTTGAATGCATGTAAATAAAGTGGAACGTTCCAAAATTTATGAAGGCTACGAAACCCAAAAGTGTGAGGCGTAGAACCTCGAATGAGCCGAACATTTTATGACAGGAAACAGCCAAAGAAAAACGTATACAGGCAAAACGTGTGAGTGCTGACTCAGCATTTATACAACGAGTCAGTGGAAAAGTTAAACCTCAGCCTGAGGGTCACGCAGGTGATGATGTCATCAAAACGCACACTTTCTCTGTGGAAACCTCAAAGAGTTTGGACTTTACTTCCTCCTCTCTGGGTCGCTGCTGCAGATGTCCTGCAGCCACTGAGAGAGGAGGGGACACCTGGACAGGTCTCCAGTCCATCACATGGACACCTGGACAGGTCTCCAGTCCATCACATGTACACCTGGACAGGTCTCCAGTCCATCACAGGGACACCTGGACAGGTCTCCAGTCCATCACAGGACACCTGGACAGGTCTCCAGTCCATCACAGGGACACCTGGACAGGTCTCCAGTCCATCACAGGGACACCTGGACAGGTCTCCAGTCCATCACAGGGACACCTGGACAGGTCTCCAGTCCATCACAGGGACACCTGGACAGGTCTCCAGTCCATCACAGGGACACCTGGACAGGTCTCCAGTCCATCACAGGGACACCTGGACAGGTCTCCAGTCCATCACAGGGACACCTGGACAGGTCTCCAGTCCATCACAGGGACACCTGGACAGGTCTCCAGTCCATCACAGGGACACCTGGACAGGTCTCCAGTCCATCACAGGGACACCTGGACAGGTCTCCAGTCATTCAACCTTTATTTAGGCAGGTTAATCCCAAGAGAGACCTGAAGAAGCTTTCATTAAAAAAAAAGTCCATCACAGGGACAATTTAGAGTTACCAATCAGACTAACATGAATGTTTTTGGTCTGTCTGAGGAAACCTGATTACCCGGAGAGAGAAAAAAATTGTCTTGAGAAGAATGAGGACATGCTGTGATGGACTGGAGATCTGTCCTGGATGTCCCACGCCTCTCTCACAGTGACTGCTGGATATGGGCACCAGTGACCCAGAAAGGAAGAAGCGGGTAAAGATGATGGATGGATGAATGGATGGATGGATGTATTTTACTGTTCTCCTTCAAACTGTTCTATAAAACAGGAGAGAGGTCTGTTATTTGCTACGGGTTCTGATGGAGCAGGAGGTTCTGTTCGGTCAGAATAAGTTTTAAACGTGTGCCGTCTGATGTTTTACTCAGAGCGAGTGTCACATTCAGCGTTGCTGCGTCGATAAATCTTCTTTAATAATAAAATGTTCTTTTATAAAAACTGCACAACAGAAACTCTGAGAACATAAATGTTTTTATCAACGAGCATGAAGAAACAAGATGCTCAACTTTGAGTGTTTTTTATTTGTGTAGATCAGCTGGTTGGTTTAAAGCCCTGCTGCTCTGAGATCAGTTTGTTGGAGCTGAACATGAATCTTTGATCAGAAAACAAACAAACATTTAAATGTAAAAAAGTTTGTTTGGTTAAAGACGCTCGCTCAGGATTTTCACTTTTCATCCCTGAACACGTTTTCTTCTCGTTTTGTTCACTTCTTGTTAAAAACGACTCTGACGAGCGACGGCGACAGACTTGAACTGGTAAAAACACAAAACAACGCCGGCGTTCCTAAAAACAGATGTTAAAGCTGTTTCTGCTGCAGATCTGATCTGATCCGTCTACAGACGGAAAACGAGCCGGTGACCGGAAGGTTGCCGGATCAACTCCCTGAGCTGACAACAGTAATGGCTGAGGTGAAACCCCGTGCCTCCATGCCCCTGAGCAAGGCTCTTAACCCCCAGCTGCTCCACATGTGACTGGAAAAATGAAGAGAATTCATTATTTTTAAAAAAAATTAAACGCTAAAATGACTGAAAACGCTGAATATCAGCTGAAATTTGAAAGTAGCTCAAATATTAGAAGACGCCACAGAGGACACATCTTAGAGCTATAAGAATCATAACAAGAGTGCATTACTGTCTATTATATTGTTTTCTAAAATGAAACTATTGAAGTTCTTTGATCTGGCGGAATATAATATTCATTTATTAATGTATAAAGCACAGAATCTAACCTCTGAATATTCAAAAACATTTTGTAAAGAGGGAAAGCAGTTATAATCTTAAGGGAACTGATATTTTTGTTAAACCACGTTATTGAACAAGTTTTAGGAGTAGGTCTACTTTAATACAGGGCATAGGTCTGTGGAATGGTTTGGATAATAATGTCAAAAGGGCTAAGTCTGTGTTCATATTTAAGAAAATGATTAAGAGTGAACTTTTGAAAAAATATATATAAACGGTGAAAATTATAAGTACCATATATTTATAAATAGTAATAAGTTACATAATTGGTTCATGGATAATTATTGTTTAAAATTGATTGTTTGAATTGATTTTGTTTAAAAAGGAGCAGATATCATAAGATTTTTTCTTCTTCTGTTTCCTTTCATTTTAGTTTTTTTTTCTCTTCTTGATATGATTTTGTAAATATATTTTTTTGTGTTTTAAATTTGAAAAAATAAATAAAAAAAAGGACAGAAATGATGCCACAAAGAAGAGACAAAAAGGTCCATAAGGAGACAACTAAAGATCTGCCAGACTCTGGAGAGTTCTGGTGTTTTTCAGAGAACAGAAGTTTAAAGGTCCAAACAGAACTCTGATCCGGACCAGCTGCACTGAAGCAGCATCTGCGGGTTCTGACCCGTCACACAGGTGGAGCAGTGAGGGGTTAGATCCCTTGCTCAAGGGCACCATGTGGCCGGGAGTTGAACCTGTGACTGGCTGCCCTGCCGCTGCACCACAGCTGGATGCCGACAGTGCCTTCTAAAGTTCTGGGTTTGGATTCTTTTCTAAACTGCAGCTGTGAAATTGATTCGCTCTCCGTGGTGCTGAAACGGAACTGTCCTTGGTTCTGTTCGCGTGGCTCGGACTCGCGGACAACAAACATCTTTGAGCTCGATGATCCATTTAAATGTGTGAAAAGAACCGTGAAGGTTCGGACCCGGTTCTCCTACCTGCGCCGCGGAGCCGCCGGCCGGTCCGTCCACGGATCCGGGTGAGGGTTCGAACACCCGGTCCCGGTACAGGGACCAGAGGCCCACGTTGGGCAGGAAGAGCAGAGCCGCCAGCAGCAGCCCGGTGACCTGCAGCAGCCGCTTCTCTCTGCGCCTCATGGCTCAGCTCCGCTCCGCGCGCCCGACAGACCGCTTATAAAGCGGCGCTGTTGACGTCACGTCCGGTCACCGCTTTCAGAATAAGACCCCGTTTTAAAGGAGAAATTGTTACTTTTATTTTCCTGAACTGCTTGGAACAAGTCACCTGCTGCCGTAAAAGGCAGCAATTGTCTGTCTGTTAGCAAAATATTCCACAAACCACTAAACTGATTATAATAAATCCTTGTGACTCAATGAGTCTAACACCTCATGGTCAAATGAGCCGTTTTACGCCTTCGTTCACTAAATTAAAAGTGTTCAGAGCCGCAACAATCTGCCACAACTGTGGTTATCAACTGGTGCTCCATGGGCCATTTTAGTTTTTTTTTTAGAGGGTTTTCTTGTGGTCACTAGGGGTGGCATCACAAAGATAAAATAATAAAAAAAATTTTTTTTACAATTTTAGACAAATGAAAAGACCAGATTATTTTAAAGAGATGGTTTTTTTTTTTTAATTAATAAAAACTATGAACAATGCAGACATAGGTATTTTTTTAAATTGTGGAAAAATTAATCAAATTAATTAGTTATAGAAATAAAACAAAGTTAAAGTGGGTATGTTTTACTTCTTGTACTTAAATGGTAATGGTAAATGGAGCTTATTTATATAGCGCTTTCCAGCCCCCTGTGAGGAGCCCCAAAGTGCTTTACAATACCAACCATCCACCCATTCATTCAGACATTCATACACCGGTAGTGGTAGCCTGCCTTGCAAGGCGCCATCCAGACCTACCGGGAGCAACTCTGGGTTAAGTGTCTTGCCCAGGGACACAACGACACATGGTGGGCGGATGCGGGATTCGAACCTCCAACCTTCCGATCAGGGGTCGACTGCCATTACCACTACGCCACGGCCGCCCCACTTATTCCAGTATATACATTTTTCAATTCAATTAAACTTTTTTTGGTAAATTAAAAACATTACAAACAAATTAAAAACATTACAAACAAAAGGAAAACAATATAAAATGGTAAATCAATCATTTACCAAAAAAGGAATAGGTTGAAGCAATGATGTATTCACATACTGTATTTGCAAAAGAAATGACAGGAAATTTTCTAAAACTACCAGTTGTCCTTTTGTTGTTGTTTGTATAACAACCAATAAAATTCAGTTTTATGTCAGTTTTGGTCAAAGCTTGCTAACATGTATAAATAAAGGTTGATTGAATTAAATTCTTGGAGATATTTGTTGATGGGACGTCTGCAACTAATTGACTTTAAGTCCACCATGTTTCATTCTGTTCTGTCTTCAGCAACTATACAGAATGGACGGTTAAAGCTGTATCGTAGCTTACTTTAATCTTTATTGAAGCATCAGGACTACATGACAAGTACATTTCCTCTAGGCCTCTCAGCCTGTGTCACACCCAAATATATCCCCCTGGGAACATAGGCTGAACTCACAAACAATCCACTTGTCACATCCTTTCTCTTTTTTTTTTTTATAAACATTTTCCTTCTATACAAAATAAACATTATTTTACAGGGCATTCAGATTTAAACATAGATATTTATTTTGCATAGAAGGAAAATGTTTATAAAAAAAAAAAGAGAAAGGATGTGACAAGTGGATTGTTTGTGAGTTCAGCCTATGTTCCCAGGGGGATATATTTGGGTGTGACACAGGCTGAGAGGCCTAGAGGAAATGTACTTGTCATGTAGTCCTGATGCTTCAATAAAGATTAAAGTAAGCTACGATACAGCTTTAACCGTCCATTCTGTATAGTTGCTGAAGACAGAACAGAATGAAACACACCAGATCCAAGATGGCTGCCACAGCTAGTCAGATGTTGACCTCAAATCTAGGGTAGTAGCTGAGAGTCGTCAAAAAAACTCTGTTTCATCCCATTTGACCATTATTTCAATACACATAAATATATCCTGCAATTTGGAACTTTATACCCCAAAAAAATTTTTTTTTTTTTTAATATCAATGCTGTGAATCCCAGTGTTTCTGCCTGTTTTTCCTGCTTTTGACCTTCATCTGGAGACAGATTGGGCCTGGCCGCGCTAAGAGCATATCAATGTGTTGAATAAACATGTCGTGTGTTGATAAAACATATCGTGTGTTGATAAAACATGTAATGTGCTTTGTTTTGCTGCAGCTTTTGCACTCATTTCTCTTCTGGATGCCTGCAACTACATACTTACGTTGTAATCGGTGAAAATTGATGCAATGTTAATAAAACTCCTTGATTCTTGATTCTTGATATTTTAGATTTAATGTTTGAAAATACTTTAATAAAGAACTCACTGAGAAAATTGACTGACTGAAATTTATTTTTAAAATCAAATAAAAAATTTAAAAGTCTGTTCGGTTTTCATTTCTTAATTCTTCAGATTATCCGGAGAGTTCGGCTGTTTTATATTTCATTTTTAATTTTTTGGGGGTATAAAGTTCCAAATTGCAGGAATACACTGTATTTTAACTTTAAGCAGCTTTGAGAGCAAAGTTTGTTTCTCGGAACAAATGGTAAATGGAGCTTACTTATATAGCGCTTTCCAGCCCCCTATGAGGGGCCCCAAAGCGCTTCACAGTACCATTCATCCACCCATTCATACACACATTCATACACTGGTAGCGGCGACTGCCATGCAAGGCGCCAGCCAGTCCTACCGGGAGCAACTCGGGGTTAAGTGTCTTGCCCAGGGACACAACGAGGTATGCCGTGACCGGGGTCCTGAGCCGGCTGCCCTGCCTCTACACCATCTCGGCACAAAAGAGTCAACAGAAAATAAAAGATTTTAAAATGTCACGAGGAACTGAATCTTTTCATCAATATGTTTATTCTGCAGAAATCCTTCCATCATTGATAGACTGCTGACCGCTCTTTGACTTTGACCCGTTCTACAACATCTATTAACAGCTAATGAAAATTAAATACAATTTAAAATTCTTCAAAGGTTTTAGAGTCAGACCTGCAGTAAAGCTCAGGGGGTGTTTCATTGAGCTGCAGAGTTTTATTGATCTCCAGTGAACTGTGAAGTTTTCAGTTTAAGTGTAAAAAAAGTTTATGAAGACATAAAATAGGTGCAAATAATTTTTTTATCTACTTTACAGAAGATTGAGAAAGATAAATGCACACAAGCAACCTTGAAATATATGATCAAAAAAGGCGTTCAATACAGAATCAACTGGACTTTATTTGTTCTGCAACAAATAAAGTCCAGTTGATTCTGTATTGAATGCCTTTTTTGATTTTATCATGTCCTGGACGACTGAGAATCTTCAGCATCTTGAAATATATGGGCCTTAAAGGTTTCTTTCAATTAAAACTGCCAGCAGCTGAAGTTCTGCTGAAATAGAAAACACATAGAATATTATACAAAGTACTATAATATAAGTACATCTTAAAAATAAGAAACTCACTACTGTATGTGAGAAATAAAATTAAGATATAAAACTCAATATATAACCTAAATATTTTGGTGCTTTTATTTTTGTAAAATGTCTTCAGAGGTATTTGACTCAAATAAGAGCTTTTCGCTCTGAGTTTAATTGATCATTTTAAGTCGGTCGGTCTCTGTGACACTGTCCTGGACTGGTTCAAATCTTTCCTCTCCGATAGGCTGGAATGTGGTAGCCTTGGCAATGCCACTTCCCAGACTGTCTGTCTCTCCTGTGGTGTCCCTCAAGGGTCAGTTCTGGGGCCCCTGCTATTTTCCCTTTACATGCTGCCTTTAGGTCAAATTATTAATCAGTTCAACATTTCTTTTCACTGCTATGCCGACGACACACAGCTTTACATCAGGACTGGATCATCCTCATCATCCCCATCTCCATCTTCACTCACTGCCCTCTCTACCTGCCTGGAGGAAATAAGGGCATGGATGAATCAGAACTTTCTTCAATTAAACTGCTCCAAGACTGAGGCCATAATGATTGGCACCCCTCACCAGGTACAAACATCAACTTTAACAACAATCTCCTTCTCTGGTCAAGACATCCCCCTCTCCACCTCTGTTACAAATCTTGGAATAAAAATGGACTCTCATCTTACATTTGAAAATCACATTAAGCATCTGTTTAAAACCTGCTTCTTCCATCTTCGAAACATCTCCAGACTTCGCCCATCTCTGACTTTTCCTGATGCTGAGAAACTCGTCCATGCCTTTGTCTCCTCCAGGCTCGACTACTGCAACTCCCTGTTTATTGGTATCCCTGGCAAAAACCTTCAGAAACTTCAATACATTCAAAACAGTGCAGCAAGGATTCTGTTGAGAGTTCGTAAATTTGAACATATTACACCCATTCTCCATAACCTCCATTGGCTTCCTGTCACCTACAGAATTCAGTACAAAACTGCTCTCATTACCCATCAATGCTTACACGGAACTTCACCAGATTATCTAAAGGACATTCTTGTTCCATATTCATCCACCCGGTCTCTACGATCACAGAACAGTAATCTACTTCACATTCCACGAACCAAATTAAGGACCATGGGAGACCGGGCATTCAGTGTGGCTGCCCCCGCCTATGGAACTCCCTCCCTGACTACATGAGAGCTCCACAGTCACTGGTTGACTTCAAAAACGGCTTAAAGACTTTTCTTTTTAAGCAAGCCTATTCTGCCTCCACATGACTTTATCTCTGATCTTAGTTGATTTTATCATTGATTTTACTTGGTTTTATCACTTGTTTTTTTATTTGATCATTGATTTCTGTTGCACCTTGTAGCACTTTGAGATTTTTGTTAATTAAAAGTGCGTTACACATTAAATTCATTATTATTATTATTATTATTATTATTATTAAGTAATACATATTTAATTAATTCTGGTTTTATGGTACGCTTGATTTTTGTCCTTCTGTGTGATTGAGGCTTTTGTTTTGAAAAGCCGTGCAGTAGCCACTGTCAACTTCCTGTTTCCTCCAGACAGATGCAGATTGATAAAAACACATTTTTTTTCCCACATTTGACTCAGTTCTGCGTGAAAACAGATTCTAATTCAAACATCAGACATACATCTGGCGTTTGAACCCCTGAACAGGTTTCATTTAATTTTAGACTTTTGTTGTCCTCACTGATGCTCTGCTGGTCTCCATGGTAACAGTACAGGTCACATCATTAGTTCGTGCACGTGGGGTTTGAAAAATAAGTTGTTAATTGTACTTGGTGGGGATGAACGGCACGGAGCGGGTCGAGGCGAGGCGCTGGGACAGATGTGTAAACCTGAGCACGTCTCTGATACTTCATCTGTCACATCCAAACACTGAGAAAACAGCTGGAAGGAGTTCTGCTGATTTTAGCTTCAACAGCTCAGTTTCAGCTGATTCCAGCAAAGTCCTGGAACTCAACGTTGAGCTCGTCTCTGGGCCAGGACCGGATTTTGTTTGTTTGTTTGTTGTTGTTTTTCCTGTGTGTTGTTTCACGCAGTCCCTGTCTGCTCCTTAGTCCTGCCACGCCCACCTACACCTGTCCTCTGTCCAGGTGAGCTCCAGCTGCAGTCCTCTTCTCAACATCTGTCTCCTCCAGTGGAGCTCTGTTGTTGTTCGTGCCACGTCTGGTTCCCCTCGGCCTCTCGGCGCCTCCTGTGTTCAGTCTGGTTCTTCAGGCTCTGCTGCTGTTTGTTTTGTTGATGTGGGTGCAACACCTGCACGTTTCAACATCTGTCTCAGTTGCAGAACATGAAGGTGCTTCAGTGCGTTTGAAGCAGTGGAGGGTTCGACTTCGCCTCGTGTGAGATGAACGTCTTCAGCTTGTCCGTCGGTCCTGAAGCAGCCGGAGAAGCAGAACAACTAGAGGAAGGAACATCGTCTGAGACCCAGGGAGTGGAACCGTAGACCTCTCCTCCGTTCCACACCTCTGCCTCATGATCTCGCTCCTCCTGGAGACGTTTCGCTCACTTCATGAAACTGTCATTTCTCCGGTGATTTAACCCTTGTGACCTTTGCTGGAACTTTCTTTCAGGTATAAATATTGTATGAAGAGTTCCCGCAGCCTCTTTATCCTGAGAGGGGAGGCAGCAAGGACGACTTGTTATTGGACTTCAACTGTGGAAGAAAACATCTGGATTTAAATACAGGTAGTCCTCGAGTTACGACGTTATGGTTGCGTCACGCATCTCATTAAAAAAATAAAAAATAATTTATTTTGAAAAGCCAGTTCCGGTTGTACTTCCTGTTTGACGGTAGAAGTAGCAGTAGCTTGACGCAGTGGAAAAACACAGAGAGAGACCCGCTCTGGACCGAGTTTTACGGCACAAACAGCAAAGCAGTGGAGGTGGAGACCTCACTGGACAGAGGTTGACGGCGACTTTACAATGGAATATGGCAGATTGACCGAGCGGACGGCGGTTTTACGTCGTAAACAAAAGGTGCACGGAGGTGGACGGGTGTACGGTGTCACCAGACGGCAGAAACAGCGAGCTGGACTGGAGGTGCAATGAGCTAACATGCTAACAGACGGAGGAAGAATTCACCAGCTCCCAGTAAGAAATCAACTATTTTTTTCCTTCATCATGGCTCCAAATGTACTGTATATGTTTTTTTGATAATTATGTAGGGTACTGTGTTAGTCTAAAAAAGCTAAGTCTGGTCCTCTGGACATTCAAAAAAACAAAACAAAACAAGGCAAAAAAAAAAAAAATGCAGAAACGTTTCG
>JBBPBX010001004.1:78059-89274 GCA_038048925.1 Garcialebias charrua | reverse complement strand
TGTTTTGTTTTTTTGAATGTCCAGAGGACCAGACTTAGCTTTTTTAGATTTTTCTACCTGGATTATTGAGCATGCATCAGGGTAATGTGTTAGGCTAGGCTAAGTTCTTGGTAACTGTACAGTACCGTACATGTACGTGTATATGGGGCGGCCAGTGTGTATGTGTTTTCCGACTTACGTCGAAATACGTGTTACGACGGGGCATAAGAACGGAACTCTGTCGTAACTCAGGGACTACCTGTAACTTTATTAGTTCTGTCCATTTTTTACGATGATGTCATCAGCAGTCGACAAACAGAACGAAGAAACGATCTCCAGAACTGTCCACGAGCACGACTGGAGATTTATTCAATTGCTCGCCGTCGTGAAACACAGGCAGCCATGCAGCGTAAAGCCTGGTTTATACTTCTTGTTGCACGTCTTTTACCCCCCGTTGCGTGCCCAGCGATGACGTAATTGCGTGTGTGTCACCGACCGCATTTGAGTGTTTATACTTTGAAAAGACTGGGGGATACATTATAGTGATCCCTCCCTCTTGCCTCCCACTGCATACGTCACGCGCACTCCCACCAGACCACCTCGGTGAGTTTCTCTTCAAAACTATCCATGTCAAAACAAAAACCGGCTTCTGGAAAGCCGTTTTCGCACTGCACAGCCCTCCCCTGAATGAAATTCGGCTCGCGCTGAAAGGCGGAAATGCGCGCTTCTTGTTATTTATAGGCTGATTTGTAATCATTTGTTAACAAAAATTTAACTCAGAAACACTAATATATATGTTCAGCTAACACAATTTTTTTTGGGCGTTTCTGTAGTTATATTTTAATGAAATTCAGCTCGCGCTGAAAGGCGCAAACAAAAAACGCCCACAAACTTTGAACCAATCACACGCTCCGAGCCGCATCGTCCGCGTCTCGGAGTTCTGAAAGGGGGCCATGTACAAGACAGCTGTCACCGGGGGATCGCAGCGGGAGTGTAGACGGAAGTTGCGCAACATTTTTTCACTCAACAGGGGGTAAAAGACGTGCGACAAGAAGTATAAACCAGCCTTAAGAGTGACTGTGTCTGTCTGTTAGCAAAATATCTCATTCACCACTGGCTGCCACAGACAACTGACAGTAAAAACAAAAATGGCTACAACTCAGTTTTACAGAAATGGAAGTAAAACTTGTTCAAGTATCTTCATTGTCATTTCACCAAGTGGTACATGAGGTGGAACAAAACTGTGTACTCAGGGTCCCAGCTATACACAAAATTGGCAAAATGTATAAAGAAACAGTAAATAAAGATCTACCGTATTTTTCCGGTCTATAAGTCACACCTTTTTGCCTAATTTGCATGCCCTGCGACTAATAGAGAGGTGAGACTTGTTTATGGATTTTTTCCCATATTTTTAGACAAATTTTTGGCTCAGATATGACCGTTTTTCATTTAGGCAAAAAATGGTGCAGTACCACTTTTGGCCGGTAGGGTACACCGACAGTTCCCACCTCATGTGTCCGAAGGCAGCCTCCTCTGGTCGGACACACTCTGTCGCTGCCCGGCCTCCTGCTCTGGAGTTGTTAGCTATGTTTGTTAGCAAAAACGGTTACTATTTATCTAAATACCTTCAGAAGCTTCAATATGTTCAAAACAGTGCAGCAAGGATTTTGTTTAGGGTTCGTAAATTTGAACATATTACACCCATTCTCTATAACCTTCATTTGCTTCCTGTCACCTACAGAATTCAGTACAAAACTACTCTCCAGTGGTGGGCGCCAGACCGCTGGGAGCGCTAAAGCGCTAATCCGCTAATAGCAGACCTAAACAATTTGTTAGCGCTATTGCGGATTGACTAACTTTTATAATTCATAAGCGGATTTGCGCTATTTTTATTTAAAATGCAGTACCGCTAATAACTAATTATCTATCAGTAAAACGAAAAAACTTATTTACGGTCTCTTAAATCAATCAGACGACTGCTCACGGACCACATCCGGTCAGTGCCGGATGTGGTCCGTGAAAAAAAAGTACCCGCCCTTGGCTGGAGAGCGCGCTTTCTCTCTATAGCCAGTGTGTTACTCTGCAGCCTTATTGCTTGTTTTTGAAGAGTCAGACGAAGAGTTTTTAACATGGAGGGTGAACTTATGGATGTTTCTCAGCGGCCTACGCAACACGTCAGCGCCTCATTTGCCCTGCTCAAAATGGCAGCCGGCCACAGAAGCGAGCCCGCACGGACTTTACAAGAAAACACGGTAAAAACAATTATTTCTTTGCTGAGAAAAAATATATTTCTTAGCTGACTTTATAGCACAAGGCTTCCTGAGCTTAACCGTTTCACGAAATGGTCAAATCTGCTGGATTAAAAAAAGTAGTTTGCCATTTGCACGTTAGCGCTTTAGAATTAGCTTCCGCTAGCTTTGCTAAGACATAAGCGCTTTTGAAATTGCGGACCTAAATGAATTAATAAGCGCTTTAGAAATAGCGGAACTAATTTTTGGATTAGCGCTACCCAGCACTGCTGCTCTCATTACACATCAATGCTTACACGGAGCTTCACCAGATTATCTAAAGGACATTCTTGTTCCATACTCATCCACCCGGTCTCTGCGGTCACAGAACAGTAATCTCCTTCACATTCCACAAACCAAATTAAGGACCATGGGAGACCGGGCTTTCAGTGTGGCTGCCCCCCGCCTATGGAACTCTCTTCCTGACTGTCTGAGAGCTCCACAGTCACTGGTTGACTTTAAAAGCGACTTGAAGAACTTTCTTTTTAAACGAGCCTACTCTGCCTCCTCATGTTTTTATCTTTGATCTTAGTTTATATTATTATTGATTTTACTTGTTTATCACTTGTTTTATTTGATTTAATCTTGTTGCACTTTGTAGCACTTTGAGATTTTCATTAATGAAAAGTGTGTTATAAATTAAATTCATTATTATTATTTATTATTAAATAACTCATGAACTACCGGACAGATTTTCTTTTAACTTACAGAAATTAATGACTTGGTGGTCATTTACAAACTGTTAGCTGTTGGAATTGTTTGAGACAAAATTCAATCTTTTAGCTTCGTGAATGTGCAGCTGTTAGCTCGTTGTTTTTCAGGAGACTAATTTATCTAAATAAGTCATGAACTACAGGACAGATTTTTATGAAACTTACAGAAAGTAATTACTACATGGACATTTACAAACTGTTACCTGTATGAGACGTTTGAGCTAAAATTTGATTTATTCATAATTTATTTTTGCAGCGCACGCGACGGTTTGGAAGACGTCAAAGCAAAACAATTTTAATCCAGCAGATTTGACCATTACGTGAATTTATTAAGGAACGGTTAAGCTCAGGAACACTTGTGCTATAATGTCATCTAATAAATATATATTTTTAAGTGTTTATTTTGCTAAATTTTAAAGAAAATGCTGCAGTCCCACCCGGGCGGGTGCTCGTAGCGAAACTATTTTTTTAATCCAGCTGATTTGACAATTGCGTTAATTTATTAAGGAAAAGTTCAGCTAAGACACATCTTTGCTATAATTTTCAGCAGACAAATAATTGTTTTTACCGTGTTCATCTTGTAAAGTCTTTCCGCGCTCGCTCGTGGCCACCATTTTCAGCAGGGCAAATGACGCGCTGACGCGTCGCGTAGCATAGCGATGACGCATAATAGATGCGACTTCAATAGAGGTGCGACCCGTTTATGGATTTTTCCAATTTATTGCCAATAATTGGACGAAGCGACTTATAGAAAGGTGAGACTTTTCAGGCAGAAAATACGGTAAAAGTTTTTTTTTTTTTTTTTGGCCGCTCCCTTCTTCAGAGGTCGCCACAGCAAGCTAAGTAACACGAAGATATGAATATTGTTTGTGAGCCGGATGCCCTTCCTGACGCCACCGAGCTACCACAGCCCTCTGTGTGGAGTGGAGAGCTGCCATCTAGGGTGCCAAGGGGAGCAGATGATGGGGGTTAAGGGCCTTGCTCAAGGGCCCAGAGTGGGGCAAATACAGCTGAAGGCAGGTATAGGTGCTTCACCTTTTCCACCCACATTTTGATGACGTCGGTCCAGGGAGTTGAACCGGTGACCTTCCAATCACAGGCCTACCTTTTCTAACTGCTGCACCATCATCCCCCCTGCAAAAAGTTATTTTAATAAACTAGCAAAAAGATGGAATATGAGTTTGGGTTGATTTTTCCTTTTTTATTAAACATAGTTTGAACAATTTACTTTCAGTAAAAACCCAAACTGAACGAAAGAGCAAATATTAATTTAAACGTCTTATTTGCAAAAGTAGCCATACAAAAATAGGACTAAGGTTTAACGATGATAAGAGCAATTTTGAAGGGGAAAAAAATGGAAAAAAAAGTTAAATAATTTGTCTAAAACCAACTAAAAGCAGTTAGAGATCCTCAATGCTGCCATCGTACTCAACCAGAAAAGACACGAGAGGTAGAAATGACAGGGAAATACATGTTTAAATCAGGATAATAACATCTGTCAGACATCATGGCCTCCCCCTTCCATTAGTATTTGAGCAGTAACACATAGTGACACACACACACACACACAGCTTCCAGACTTAAGGTGTGGCACGATGCTGCCAAGACACAAACTGCTGCGAAGCCTCGGTCAAGGTGACACCAATCACCCCAGCCATGACAGAGTCAACAAATCATCAAGTGGGATCTTTTACATGAACCACTGACACCGGTCAAACAAAATGTAAAAAACAGATCAACTCTGCTCCTAAATGACACATCTGAACCCCGTCACCTTTTTAGAACACACACACTCAGACACATTCAGAGCCTTTAGAGATCCAGAGCTGCTCAGACTTGTCCCGTGAAACAAATAAAATCCAGAGAAACAAATACCGGAGTGAACAGACGTCTGTCCGCACCACTCCCCACATTCAGAGCTGAATATCCAGCGCATCAGGGCCACCCAGCCGCCCTCCTGCCCCGATTCATCCCGCTCACCTTTGTCAGCCCATCCAGCGCACGTCTGCCCGTTCAATAAAAATCCTGCAGCATGGTGGAGGAGGAGGAGGTTGTCGGAAGGACCGAGAGGGTAAAATATAATAATAATACAAATAAAAATGCAGAGGGGGGAGACAAGAAGACAAAAGATAGAGGGATGGAGTAGAGGGGAGAAGAGGGAGAGGTAACGAAAGATCCAGACAGGATGAGAGCTCTCCACGATGTGAGCAGCGAGGGAGGGCGAGCGCCAGGTGTCAGTACGCATACACTCACCGAGCCGCACACACTCAAACACCCACAATCCAAAGCAGACACGCAACTCTCTCTCTCTCCCTCTCTCTCTCTCTCTCTCTCTCTCTCTCTCTCTCTCTCTCTCTCTCTCTCTCTCTCTCTCTCTCTCGTTCATCACCGCCTCCTCCTCCTCCTCTTCTTCTCTGGCAGCAATAACCAACCTCATCCTCCTTCTCACTCTGTAGTCGAGGTGGAATTCTTTAACTGTTTCAAAACCAGACATCTCTGAAAACCAACGGCTCTTTTAATGACGAATGAGAGAAAATGCAGAGCTGCCGCCGACAGCTGAATGGCTGATGAAGTTCGTCTAGTAAGAAAAAAACGGAGTCGTTAAAACTAAAATAAGAAGAACACTAGATAAAGGCCAAAATAAGCAGAGCATATGCTAAACAAAGCAACTTGCTAGCTAAATACCAAAATATACTAAAAATGCTAAGTGAAGAGGAGAAAAATGCTAACTAAACCCAAAAGTAGCAAAACACTATCTAAAAATACTATACTAGCTAAAAGAAGCAAAAGACTAGCTAAAGGTGTAAATGTCTAGGCACAAGCAAAAAGTAGTAACAAGCTAGCTAAAGCCAAAGTTTGTAAAAGGCTAGCTAAAAGCCAAAATAAGAAGAACATTTGCTAAACGAAGCAACTTGCTAGCTAAATACAAAAAGACAAAGAATATTAAGTAAAAAAGGAGAAAAGTGCAAACTAAAAGACAAAAGTAGCAAAGCACTACCGAAAAATAGCAAATACATAACGGCTAAAAGAAGCAAAAGACTAGCTAAAGGTGTAAATGTCTAGGCACAAGCTAAAAGTAGTAACAAGCTAGCTAAAGCTAAAGTTTGTAAAAGGCTAGCTAAAAGCTAAAATAAGCAAAACATTTGCTAAACAAAGCAACTTGCTAGCTAAATACCAAAAGATAAAGAATATTAAATAAAAATGAGAAAAATGCTAACTAAAAGACAAAAGTAGCTAAGCACTACCAAAAAAAAAGCAAATATACACTAGCTAAAATAAGCAAAAGACTAGCTAAAAGCTAATGGTGCACATGTCTTGGCACAAGCTAAAAGTAGTAACAGGCTAGCTAAAGCTAAAGTTTGTAAAAGGCTAGCTAAAAGCCAAAATAGTCAAGTCAAGTCAATTTATATAACACAGTTAAACAGATAAATTGTTATCAAGGTGCTTAGGCAGAACATTTGCTAAAAGAAGCAACTTGCTAGGTAAATACCAAAAGATAAAAAATACTACGTAAAAACGAGAAAAATGCTAACTAAAAGACAACAGTAGCAAAACACTACCGAAAAATAGCAAATATATAATGGCTAAAAGAAGCATAAGTCTAGCTAAAAGCTAAAGTTGTGAATGTCAAGGCACAAGCTAAAAGTAGTATTAGTAACAAGCTAGCTAAAGCTAAAGATTGTAAAAGGTTAGCTAAAAGCCAAAATAAGCAGAACATTTGCTAAACGAAGCAACTTACTAGCTAAATACCAAAAGATAAAGAATATTAAGTAAAAAGGAGAAAAATGCTAACTAAAAGACAAAAATAACTAAGCACTACCAAAAAAAAAGCAAATATACACTGGCTAAAATAAGCAAAAGACTAGCTAAAAGCTAATGGTGCACATGTCTTGGCACAAGCTAAAAGTAGTAACAGGCTAGCAAAAGCTAACGTTTGTGAAAGGCTAGCTAAAAGCCAAAATAAGCAGAACATTTGCTAAACAAAGCAACTTGCTAGGTAAATACCAAAAGACAAAGAATATTAAGTAAAAATGAGAAAAATGCTAACTAAAAGACAAAAGTAGCTAAGCACTACCAAAAAAAAAGGCAAATATACACTGGCTAAAATCAGCAAAAGACTAGCTAAAAGCTAATGGTGCACATGTCTTGGCACAAGCTAAAAGTAGTAACAGGCTAGCTAAAGCTAAAGTTTGTAAAAGGCTAGCTAAAAGCCAAAATAAGCAGAACATTTGCTAAACGAAGCAACTTGCTTGGTAAATACCAAAAAACAAAGAACACTAGTTCTAGTCTGCACCTCCTTCCACTCACTACAGGACTTACACAGAAACAGCCTCACTGGAAAAGCCCTCTGCATGGCAGGTGATCCCACACACCCACTACACAGCTGCTTCAGCCTGTTGCCATCAGGGAGGAGACTGAGGAGTCTCCAGGCTCGAACCAGCAGACTAAATGACAGCTCTGTTCATCAGGCAGTCAGGATGCTTAACTCTCTACCTGCTCTGCCCTCCCTCCCACTTCTACTGCCTTAACACAAAAAACTTTCACACATTACCACACAACACAAAGATTTTAACACTGGACTCTGTGTCATCAAAACGGGTTATTCACTCAACTCACGGTCATGTGCTCATTCAGTTTGCACTACTTCTTATATTTGCACTAATGTTTGTATTACATTACTGCCTATAGTCATACTACTGTTTACATTCACTGTTTACATTTATTACTACTGTTTACATTCATTACTACTGTTTACATTTATTACTACTGTTTACATTTACACTACTTTTTATATCTACACTACTGCTGATATATATATATATATATATATTTTTTACTAGCCTTATTGCATATGCCACTTTACCTCTATACCAATATCAACTACCTCATACATATACTGTGTACATAAACTTCATATGCTGCTTTGTCACTCTATTACAAATGTCAATGCCAGAACTTTCATTTTATTTTATAGATATACTTTTTACACTTTTATACTACTATGCAAAAAACTCAGGACAGTATTACACTTTTGTTATTTCATTTTATGCTTATGTTTATTAAATGTTTAGTGTTTTAGTGTTGGTGTAACTTTTCATACTTTCATACTACTACTATGCAAAAACTACTATGCAAAAACTCAGGACAGTATTACACTTTTATTATTTCATTTTATGCTTATGTTTATTAAATGTTTAGTGTTTTAGTGTTGGTGTAACTTTTCATACTTTCATACTACTACTATGCAAAAACTACTATGCAAAAACTCAGGACAGTATTACACTTTTATTATTTCATTTTATGCTTATGTTTATTAAATGTTTTAGTGTTTAAATGTTTACTGTTGCACTTAGGGACAGAGAAAAATGCTATTTCAATCCTGTGTATGTCCTGTACATATTGCAGTTTTGACAATAAAGTTGACTTTGACTTTGAACACTACGTAAAAAAGAGAAAAATGCTAACTAAAAGACAACAGTAGCAAAACACTACCGAAAAATAGCAAACATATAATGGCTAAAATAAGCAAAAGACTAGCTAAAAGCTAAAGTTTGTAAAAGGCTAGCTAAAAGCTAAAAGTAGAATTAGAAGATATAGAAAATGTCTCTGTGCAGAATTCAAAGATGACTTTTTTGATGAAACTGAAAAGATCTCAAAAACATATTTCTATGGAGAATAAATCTGTAAATAAGGCCAAATTTTATAAAAATATAAAAGCTATAAAAACTAAAAGGCATAACGCACTGAAGGCTAAGTGAGCTAAACATTTTGCACAATACTAGCTAAAATAGCACTAAAAATACAGAAGTAGGTCGAGTGCTAAGAAAAAATAATCGAAATAAAAAACAGGAAACCAATGTGTGATTGCTAAATCAGCTTTCACACTAATAATTATGTACTCAGATTGTTTTTTTTTACCACTCGGGCTGAGGAGAAACAAGTTGTAAACACAAAGTTAATTTAGCTAAACATGTTGGCAAACACATCCCTATTTGTTCACTGTTTCCACGAGCTCCAGAGGAGAATATCACCTTCAGCTGTTAAACTGGCAACCATTTAAACCAGTTTATTGTTTACAAACGTATGTTTCCTGTTCAAATGACCAAAAAAACAAAGATTTGACTCAGATTTTGTCCAACTTCTTGATAAAATCTTTGGCCAGATGAGAGTTGGACGGACGTGCCTCGTGAGGGTAAAAGAGCTTCACCCACAAAAATCAGCTCTGACAGACATGGTTTATTTATTGCCCTCTACTAAAAGCCAAAAGGCGAGCGATAGTGTAACTACCTGTGTCTGTTTATAAAAATATCTCTTAAACCACTGAACAGATTTTAATGAAACTATACTATTGGACAAAAAATTTGCAACTTAACTTTTGTAAACAACTTGATTCAAGATGGCTGCCGCAGATAAACATCAGTAAACACAAACGAGGCTTTAACTGGCAGTTTTACAGATATTAAGCTAAAACTTGGTGTGGTAGTAGTGGAGATTCATTCACAATCTATACTCCAATGTTACTAGATTGGATCGCACATACCAGTAATGTTGAGATTCAACCCAAAAACGGTTAAAACTTCACATTAGACAGAATTATCACTTTGAATTATCTTGCCTACTGAATTTACCTGTTCATGTTATCACTTTCCCTAATTACAAAATGTTGTCAACACAAACGACGCTGTATGTAGGTCAGAGTAACAACAGTCACACTTCGGTCTTACAATCATCAAACTACAGTATCTGAAGTGAGAAGATGTGAGCTAATACAGATTCAGAGTGAAGACATGAAGATAACACATCATTTAAAGACCTCTCCTGAGAGCCTGTGTCTGAAGAGAAACTGAACGTTAGAAAACAAATAAATAAAAAGAGGATAAGGACATAGACAGCAGGAGTAGAGCGAGACGTGAGGGAAAGGAAATCTATACACAGAGTTGCTACTACCGTAGTGACATTGCGATCAGAGATGAAGGAGAGGTTCCAGCATTGCTTCTTTGCCCACGTATGCTGCTGCCCACTGCCTACTGCTGCAGCAGGAATTCAAAGCTTCTGTGACAAAAGAGCTGCATGAGAGACACTCCTATGAATTCCTGAGCTGCTCTCTATTCAAATGTCACCACGCTTCAACACAGCAAGCGGAATCACTCAGAAAATTTCAAGAACGTCCGTCAAACTGCTGGAAAAGAAGCCGTCGGTGGGATATGCAAGACCCTGCCGAGGGGAGCCGAGGACAAGCTGTAGAACAGGCTTCCATCAGGCCTTTAGGAGTGACTTCTGTTGGAGGTCAACAAGGAGACTTGTGGCTCGACAAACAGAAACATGTATCACACCATCTTTCTCTCATCAGAGAGTAAAGCCCAAAGAAAACGTGCTTTACTGTGATTATCACGACAATTCAGAAACAAAGGTAGCAACATGCAGCTGAGTACCATCAGCGGCGGAGAGTGAGGCTAAGTGCGCACTCAGTTACACTGTGCTTTTATTTCTGTGGTGTTCAGAGCAATCTTTATAGTAGTATTTTGAGTATAAAATAAAGACAAGACTAAACAAATGCAATGCATTTTGAAACTATAAAGATGACAGCCTTTAAAGAGGTTTTCTTCCATGACAGGTCTTTTGTTAGCTCCATCCCTCTTTCCATCGACTCTAACCAGCTTTACTGTCTCTGCTGAAGTAACGCATTCCCACATCAGGGTGCTGCCACCATCAGGTTTTTAAATTAGGACGGTGCACTCAGGGTGTTGTAGAGTACAGTAGTCCCTCGCTACTTCGCGGTCCGTTTATCGAAGACTCGCTCTTTAGAGGGTTTTCAAAATAAGATTGGACATGACACACAACTGGCTGATTGATGGATGAGCCGCACGATTGGAATGGAATTTTTATTTATAATACATTTTAAATTATGTAGCACCTCCTGCACCTTTGTGCAGTCCATACTTTAGGATAAACTTCCTGCTGCAGCTGATCAGCTGTTCTTGTGCACGGCTGAGAAGTGGGCGTGGCCAAGAACGCTTGCAGGTGGCAAAGAGCAGAGGAGGCAGGGAGCTGAAATCATGACATTCTGTGCTCTTTCAGAGAGTTTACAGTTTAGAAACATTAGCACTTTGAGATTTTCATTAATGAAAAGTGCGTTATAAATTGAATTCATTATTATTATTATTATAAACATTGTTTAGAATATTTTAAGAGTGTGGGAAGGGTTTAAAACACCTTAACACATATATCTGTACA
>JBBPBX010001004.1:29947-60204 GCA_038048925.1 Garcialebias charrua | reverse complement strand
TTATTAGAATGAAACACACCTTTACTATAATTTTGGGCAAACAAATAATTGTTTTCAAGTGTTAATCTTGTTAAATTATTATTAAAGTCCTCCCGTGCGCGCTCCCGCCAACGACATTTGGCAGCCAATCGATCTTTGGCATAACACCGACCTACATGTCCGGGTTGTCAGTGGTGACTCATAATAGATGTGACTTATATGGAGAAGCGACGTATTTATGTTTTTCCCCCCAACTTTATTAGACACATTTGGACTGATGTGACTTATACGGCGGTGCAACGTATACGGCAGAAAATACGGTAGTCACTGGATTAGCCAAACTAATTCAAGATGTCTCCAACAGTTCACCGACATTAGTAAAAGCAAAAACATCTATAGCTTAGTCTAATGACTGCTGGATATGGGCACCGGTGACCCCCGCAGTCCAATAAGTTAGAAGAGGGTAAATATAATGGATAGATGGATTAATTTTATAGATGTTTACCTTAAATTAGGTGTGGTAGTAGCTGAGCCTGAACCCTAACACATACTCTTAAGCTCTAACAGATTATTTTGAATTTTCATTTTTTCTTCTTTTGGCTGCTCCCTTCTTCAGGGGTCACCACTGCGAACTAACTCGTACGAAGACTTGGCAATTGGTTTGAAACCGGATGCTCTGACGCAACCACAGACCACTGAGCTACCACAGCCCTTTGTGTGGAGTGGAGAGCTGCCATCTAGGGCGCCCAGGGAGCAGATGGTAGGGGTGTCTTGTATGGAAACATACACAGATGACAAATGTGACATTATTATTATTATTATTATTATTAAGGGCCTTGCTCAAGGGCCCAGGGTGGGGCAAATAAAGGTGTGGGTACTTCACCTTTACCACCCATTTTTTTTATATATCGTCGGGCCAGGGAGTTGCACCAGCGACCTTACGATCACAGGCCCACCTTCTTTAGCCTCTGCACCATCCTTGAACTCTAACAGCTTGTGCACGGCTTTGTTTAAAACTTAAGCGTGCTTAAAGGAGAAATCAAATCAAATCTCAAAAAATCGATATAACAAGAATTTCATTTAGTAAACGCACATAAACATACTTTGTATGTTTTTTTCAAGTTAGTAGCTTAAGGAAATAGTTTTTTACGTTTTTCCTGCTAAATTCCGAAGTCTGGAGTTCAGGAAGGAAATGACGCATATTTGAAGGAAATGACGCATATTTGAAGGAAATGACGCATATTTGAAGGAAATGACGCATATTTGAAGGAAATGACGCATATTTGAAGGAAATGACGCATATTTGAAGGAAATGACGCATATTTGAAGGAAATGACGCATATTTGAAGGAAATGACGCATATTTGAAGGAAATGACGCATATTTGAAGGAAATGACGCATATTTGAAGGAAATGACGCATATTTGAAGGAAATGACGCATATTTGAAGGAAATGACGCATATTTGAAGGAAATGACGCATATTTGAAGGAAATGACGCATATTTGAAGGAAATGACGCATATTTGAAGGAAATGACGCATATTTGAAGGAAATGACGCATATTTGAAGGAAATGACGCATATTTGAAGGAAATGACGCATATTTGAAGGAAATGACGCATATTTGAAGGAAATGACGCATATTTGAAGGAAATGACGCATATTTGAAGGAAATGACGCATATTTGAAGGAAATGACGCATATTTGAAGGAAATGACGCATATTTGAAGGAAATGACGCATATTTGAAGGAAATGACGCATATTTGAAGGAAATGACGCATATTTGAAGGAAATGACGCATATTTGAAGGAAATGACGCATATTTGAAGGAAATGACGCATATTTGAAGGAAATGACGCATATTTGAAGGAAATGACACATATTTGTCCTCCGCGCTACTTTCTAAATAACACTGAAGCTACAAACCCATCATTACTGTCCTTCTGTGTGTCATTTAAAATGGAAGTAGAATACTTTTTTGAATTTGAAGAAACACAGGAACACCTAGTGGGGGTAATGGATTTACAACCATATCAGTTTGAACCTGAACCGACAGCTGGATCTCTGAATTCTGACGAGCCCAATGACAGAGTTGGCTACGTGGAATGGTAAGAATAAAAAATTATAGCAAATATGTGTCTGAGCTGAACTTTTCCTTAATAAATGAACGTAATTGTGAAATGAGCTGAATTTCAACATTTGTTTCGCTACGTCTGATGAAACAAAACGTGCACGCGCAGCACCAGACATGCAGTAGCAGCGAACAGACCTGCATGTACCGTTATTTTAATTTGAGCAAGATAAACACCTCAAAAAATATATTTGTTAGCTGACTTTTTTTAAGAGTGTGTCTCAGTTTAATTTTTATTAATAAATGATTACAAAAAAGCTTATTTTAGAACGTAAATAACACCGAGCGCGCACACAATACAGCATTTCTGCTTTTCATCGCGAGCTGAATTTCATTAAAATTTAACTACAGAAACGGCTAAAAAAAAATTGTCAGTAAATCAGCAATGTAAAAAAGGTGTTGAGGTAATTATGACCAAATGTAACTTAATTGTCAGTTTGATGTGATGAAATGTTTTTTGTTTACAATATAAATTAAGCTACACAATAATACTGTATGTGGCCCGACCTACGTCATACCTGGGAGCGAGAGCAGGCGGGGGGAGGGGTGTCAAAAACACCGGATGTGATTTTTTTTCCACTTTGCAAATGCTAAATTTGAGTTAGGATGAAATTTTTGACTTGTGAAAATTTCTCAACAAGCTTATTGTATGCTTTTCATTAGACTACCATTAGCTTAAAACACTTTTCATTTCTCCTTTAAGTAACAAAAGCAATGACCCTGACGAGCAATGACCTTGTATAACATTTAACCTTGATTTGTGACCTTGATGTTGGAAGCGGGGGTGATGGAGCGTGTACGTGATTCTCCGTCCAGTTATGATGCATACATATTTGAGGCGTTGTTAAATTATCTTGAGTGGATCAGACGTTATGGGCCAGACGAGAGAAAGTTCACGGGAGCAGAAACGAACGGACGAAGACTTCAGCACAATACGACCCGCCTCCGACAGGCTGTCAATAAAAAGATCTGCTGCTTCAAGACATGAAGTTTGATCGGAGTAATAATAATAATAATAATGAATTTAATTTGTAACACACTTTTCATTAACAAAAATCTCAAAGTGCTACAAAGTGCAACTAAAAGCAATGATCTAATAAAACAAGTGATAAAATCAAGTAAAATCAATGATAAAACAACAAAAATCAATAATAAAATCAATTAAAAACAATGATAATATCAACTAAGATCAAAGATAAAATCATGTGGAGGCAGAGTAGGCTTGCTTAAAAAAAAAAGGTCTTTAAGCCTTTTTTAAAGTCAACCAGTGACCTTGTAATTAGAAATACAAGTGATTCTTTTCTTAATAGCACTTTGGATTAAAGCCATCTGTGCCACTGTTTTTAAAGGTACCTCCTCAAACTATATTTTAGCCTCCGATCTGCACAGACCTGCTTCCTAAAACAAATCCAGACCCCTCCAGGCAACACCTCGTGCTGCTGACGGGCAGACGTGTCACGGTTTGTTGCTCGTATCACAAGACGAACTCACCGCTGCCGCGACTCTTGCGGTTGGCCTTCCCCCCCGTCAGCAGCATCTTCAAGCTGTTCCTAAACATGCCTGCAGCAGATGTCCAACTACAAAAAATATCTGAAAGGAAAGGAAAAATACATGTGAAATTTCTGAAGGACACTTTTTATTTAACATGCTGCCAGGAAATCCAGTTAACTGTGTTGAAGAAAGTCATTAGTTTGAAAGCATTTATAAGGAATATCAGGGAGCACTACGAGCTTCAGCTCTCAACATGGGAGGGAAAAACAGGAGCTTCAAAGGAGTTAATGGGTGCAATGTATCAGAAAAATGAGGCAGAGAAAATCCCATTCATGGAGCCTAATCTGGTCTCCATCATCAAAGGGTGAGATCAAATCCCTCCTTGTAATTAGAGAAGAATGGAAGGAAGTACAAGTGATTTTACAACGCGTCTCGGAAAAAGAACCGCCCTGCCTTTATTTTATTTTGTAAACACGCTGCGGTGGAGGTGACCATTAAATGACTGACGGTTGGGTCAAAATTTTTGACATAAAAACACAATTTGATTAAATAAAGCGTTAAAATATGATGTTTAATAAATAGAATAAAATCTTAATAGTCTTAAAATAGCTTTAATGGACAAAAAAAAAATTGGGCCAAACGATTTGTTCATGGTTAGCTGTTTTACTGAAAACTGCATCCATTTACTCAAAAACAAGAATCAATTATTATTATTATTATTTTTTCCATTTGACTGAAATAAAGAATTAACAAATTAGCCGTTGCCCTCTGCTGGATAAAATCTGCATGAAAAAAAAGCTAATGGGTTCATTTCATTTCATTTATTTATTTATTTAAGTTAGGACAATGCATATTAATCAACATAAAAGCAGTTAGCATCAATGTAAATATGCCGGAGTTAGCACAATAGCTAATTTGCATCCGTTGTCCTAAGGCAGGTAAGAATAAGAAACGTCCCATAAAACAAAAGAGCGGAGAAAAATACAAACATCACCTATATAGCACATAACACAACATAAAATTACAATAAAAATATGATGCCATAAGAATAGACAAACAAATGTCACTTGCTGTTTCTCACAACTGCAGGATCACAGAGGAAACTTCAAGTTCTACAAGAAGGAGATGGTAAATCGTGTCATTTTTATAGGAACCGAACAACTGATGGGGATTTGTGTTTCTATGAACGAGCTCAGGATTTTAAGTCTCACTTTGGAACCGACTGTTTCATCTAACAAACTCTAAAAAAATATTAATATTAAGGAGAAGTCCAAGTACAAAAAATGTGATAAAAGACAAAACATTTACTTTACCAGAACAGAAGAACAAGTCAAAGTCAATTCAAAGTTTCTTTATTTGTCGTTTGCGCCACATGTGGTAGAACGAAATTGTGAACACAGGGTCCCAGTTACATGCAACAAAAGTATATTGCAAAGAAAAACAGCAATAAGATCTAAGATATGAACTAAGAAATATGTTAACTAAGAATACAATAAGCACTAATAGCATAAAAACAATACACTGAACAGCAGCACAAAGTCATTAAAATAAAGTCATTAAATATGTATTACTGAACATCAGATCTCTTTCATCTAAGTCTCTGTTCGTAAATGATCTGATAACCGATCATCATATTGATTTATTCTGTCTGACAGAACCTGGCTACAACAGGAGGATTTTGTTAGTATAAATTAATCCACTCATGGCCCTGAGACGACCTCTGTTGTGACATGGCGTGCGATATAAAAAAACAGAACTGAATTGAACATAAACAAAATAATTTGTATTTTAATTTAGCATCCTGTCCAATTTATTATTTTGTCCATCACAAAATAATGAACCTGGTAAAATGTTATATCTTATAGCCCATTTAGCAGGGGATAGGACCTTACAGAAAAGGAACCAACTCAACTGAAAACTAAAGAAATTGCATTTCCTGCAAAAATGCAGTGTGTATGTTTATTGCAGAAGAACTTGCTGAGAAACAGCTGAAATAAGCTAAAAATAACAACCTGCTGAAGTGTAGCTGAAATGGAAGAACAAGCCTAAATTAGCAGAAGAAAGCAGAAAGAACACATAATTATTAAGTTGAAAGAAGCAGAAATGAATGTAAAAATTTAGGAAATTAGCTATAAAAAAAAGGCTGAAATTAGAAAAAAATGGCTAAAAAAAATAGCTGAACAGCAGAAAGAAGCTTAAACTACCAAAAGGGAGAGGAAAGAGTTGAAATTAGCTAAAATACAATTATGGAATTAGCTAGCATAAAAAGCTAAAAATAGCATAAATCAGCCAAATAGTAGCTGAAATAGCAGAACTAGTTGAAACCAGCAAAAATAAGCTGAAAGGAGCATGACAAGCTGAAATGAGCATAAAAAAGTTACTGGTAATTAAGCTGAAAGTAGCAGAAATTACAATGAAAAACTTGAGTATATCTGAAAACAGCTTAAATTAGCTACATATGCTAAAAGGGTAGCTGAAACGGCAGAACAAGCTTGAATTAGTAGAAGAAGGCAGAAAAAAACATTTGCCCAACAAGAAAGAAGCAGAAATTAGCACACTAAGTGGAAATTATCTGAAAAAGCCCAGATTAACCAGAAAACAGCTGTAGAGTAGCTAAAAAGGCAGAAATAAACTCAGATTAACAGAAAACAGCTGTAGAGTAGCTAAAAGGGCAGAAAGAAGCTTAGATTACCAGAAGAAAGTGGAGAGAGCACAGTTTTGCTGAATTAGGCTTAAATAAATAGAAATGAGTGCAAAAAATGTGGAATTAGCTGAAAAAGCTAAAATTAGCATAAAAAATCTAAACAGAAGCTGAAATAGCAGAAACTTGCAGAAATAGGCTGAAAGGAGCACAACAAGATGAAAGAAGCAGAAATAAGTTAGAAGAAGCACAAAAATATTGTAGTTAAATAATCTGAAAGGAGCGCAAAACAGCTGAAAGTAGCTGAAAAACAGTTTGAATTTGAAAAAGGAAGCTGAAAGAAGCTGAAGCAGAACAAAATGTGAATGGAGCAGAAAAAGGTTTTAAACACATCTAACAATTTGAAGGATGTAAAATGAGCTAAATTCATTTTCTATGAGGAAAAAATGGCAGAAAATGCTAAATATTTCAAAAAGCTGAAGTTGCACAATGCCAAAAGTCATAGCAGGATTGTCCTGAAAGAGCTGAACGTTTTGATTTATGATTTGTTGAAATAGCACAAAAATTGTGGAACGAGAAAGATGCCGAAAAACGTTCTGAAGAAAAATAGATCACAGTGAGTGAATGCTTCATAAACTTTCTCACAATAAAGGCCTAAGTATTTGTTAAAAGAATGTCTATTAGCCGCTGCATTTCTGCACAAAGAAATTGTTGTGTTAACACTTAAAAGTTTGTCTCAAAGCATGTGATGTGGACGACTCTCAGCTACTTCCACACCAAATCAAATGTGTAAAACTGAGTATGTTAAAGTCATGTTGATGTTGGTGGTTACGTGGCAGTAACAGCCAATCAGGTGATTTTAAGTTCACCTTCAAATGTTTTTGCTAATTTTACAAGCAAACAAACACAAACACAGGCACGGACAAAAGGGACTTCAACACAAGCGTCAACTCACTGCTACTTCAGCTCGGTCTAAAATACGGGAAGCAAACAGCTTATTATGACGTGTGGTTAGCCTGCAGGACGTAAGTCAAGCAGCGATAATATTAACTGGAAATCTTAAAAAGCCATGACTCACTGAGTAAACACCCGCTGTAACTCAAGTCAGCTCCTCCTCACTGTGAAAGGGAAGAATAAAACAAAGATGTCTGCATATGTTTGACTACACGTGTTTCCATATGTGAAGCAAAACAGCAGTTTATCTGTTCGAGGTTGAAATCAGGATGTGATTCTGCCAGTCAGTACTGTCGCAGCTTGGCCTCCTGCTCTGGAGGTATTAACTACCGTTAGCTCAGATGTGTTGGCTTATAGCTCCGTATTTACCGTAAATGGGTATTTATCTAAATAAATCATGAACTACAGTTGCACCTTTTTGCCTAATTTACATGCCATGCGACTTATTGAGCAGTGCGACATGTTAATGGATTTTTCCCCCCATATTTTTAGACCAAATTTTGGCTCAGATATGACCGTTTTTCATTTTGGCAAAAATGGTGCAGTACCACTTTCGGCCGCTAGGGTACACCAACCGTTCCCACCTCATGTGTCCGACGGCAGCCTCCTCTGGTCTGACTGACTGTCACAGCCCGGCCTCCTGCTATGGAGGTATGAACTAAGTAATCACTAGATGGACATTTACAAACTGTTAGCTGTATGATATTTTTGAACTAAAATTCAATTTATTTATAATTTATATTCGCAGCACGCGCGACGGTTTGGAAGACATCGAAACGAAACAATTTAAATCCAGCAGATTTGACCATTACGTGACCATTACTTCTTCTTCCTGCTCCCTCTTCACTCGTGTAAATATATGTTGTCAGAGAATGTGTTTGTAAACTGATGATTTTTTAATCGAGTGAATAAATTTATTGATTGATTGATTGATTGATTGATTGATTGATGTATTAAGGAACGGTTAAGCTCAGAAACACTTTCACTATAATGTCAGCAAACAAATATATATTTTTAAGTCCGATAATTCCCAATCAGGTCATCTGGACAGTTTCTTTTTAATAGTAGACCTACTAAAAAGAAACTGTCCAGATGACCTGATTGAGAATTATCGGATTTGATACCTGGATTGTTGAGCATGAACTTTCTTGTCTTGAACCACTTTGGCTGTGGCTGCCTGCCTGGGAGGAGTCGACGAGGGACAGGACGGCCTCCAGAAACCATCTTGGCTCCAGCAAACTGGTTGGTCCACTTAAGTTGTTTACTTGGTGGGGGAACAGGGTGCTGGAACTACTCAGACTGATGAAGCCCTCTGGAGTGAGGGTGAAACGTTTCTACTAAAAAGAAACTGTCCAGATGACCTGATTGAGAATTATCGGATTTGATACCTGGATTATTGAGCATGAACTTTCTTATATTTTTAAGTGTTTATCTTGCTAAATTTTAAAGAAAATGCTACAGTCCCACCCGTGCGAGTGCACCTAGCGAAACTACTTTTTAAATTCAGCTGATTTGACAATTACGTGCATTTATTAAGGAAAAGTTCAGCTAAGACACATCTTTGCTATAATTTTCAGCAAACAAAAATTTGTTTTTACCGTGTTAATCTTGTTAAAGTCCTTCCGTGTGGCAGCCATTTGCAGCAGGGCAAACCATCGGCCCACATTTCGGGTTATCAGCGGTGACGCGTAACATACGCGACACGTCAGCGGTGACGCATAATAGATGTGACTTATAGAGAGGTGCAACACGTTTATGTATTTTTCCAATTTATTGCCAATAATTGGACAATGCGGCTTATAGAGCGGTGCAAATTATAGAGCGGAAAATACGGTATATACAATCTTACGGACAAGTGTTCACATAAAAATGTATCTACATCTAATATCGTTTTATTTGAGGGTGTAGGCATTCACCTCCCTCATTCCCACTCTCTCTGACCCCTAGAGCCAGCTTCTGTAAAGGGAAGCCAAGAAGCAGCTCAGAGAAACAGTCATGTGCGTGAGCGGATGCAGTCCATCTCAGGATCCTCCACAGTTCGGTCCTAGAGCTCTTCCTGCGAGTTGAAACCCACCTAAAGGTGCGTTCAGCTGCCTTAGGAGCAGATTCTGACAGCTCTGCTCAAAAACAGCTCGAGTGTTTGAAGGAATGAAAAATGAAACATGCACAAGAACTCAGTTTGGTGTTTTAGTCATTCTGTCTCGAGAAAAGTGAACCAAAATGGATCTGTTGAAAACATGGCATCCTTAAAATGATTCCAGAATTAACTGTGTAAATGCTGACTCGCATTGTTTTCCTGTTTATAGCTCCTGTATGTTTATTGTGAACTATTTCTGAATATGTTATGCTAGTTTAACCATTAATATATCAATACATTCAGTTTGATTAGGGATAGTGAGCAATGACTTTTAAAATCTGTACCCTTCACAAGTTTTTACAACATTTTAACTTTGTTGACAACACGGCAACTTGGGATCTCTTCAGCTCCTTCAAAAACATTTTATTTTAAATTATCTTTAGAGCACTTGCTGTTTTTGTCTTTTTATGCTACTTTTAATTTTTAGCTGCAGCTTTGCTACTTTTTTTGCTTTTAGCTACGGTTTTGATACGTTCAGCTGTTATCTATCCGTTTATTTTAACGGTTTCCATAATTTGATCTTTGAGCTACAATTCAGATTGTTTTAGCATTTAGCATTTTGGTTTTGCTGGTTTTAGCTTTAAAATATATTTCACTTGAGTTAGTTTTAGCTACATTTTGAAAAAAAAAACTTACTGTTGCTATATTTTGTTTCTAGTAACAGTCTTGCTGCATTTAGCATTAAGCTACAGTTTAGCCAAGTTTTGTTTTTCCACTAAAGTTCTACTAATTTTATCTTTTAGGTTTGATCATGCTAAATTTAGCTACTATCTATGGTTTTGATATTTTTAGCTTGTTAGATGTTTTGTTAAAGGGGACCTCAGATGTGTTTTTTAAATTTTTATGGTATTTCTGTGGGCTATCCAGACCCTATTCCTTCAATTTAATGCACAAAATAATTCTTAGATAATCAATTATACCCTTTTTAATTCTGCCATTTTTAACTTTCGTTTTGAACGACCGGTTTCTGATAGAAGTTCTGAAGTCCACGCCCTTCAAACGATCTGTTTACGCCCTCTGTAACAGCCAGTATCTGTAATGTGTTGTTGTTTTAAAATTAGCTCTTTTTTTATTACTCATTTGACTTACTGTTAGTGCTAGCTTAAGATAACTTACCGAAACCCGTCTGAGCGCGCCGCAATTTGCTGCTCCTTTTAGCATTAGACCACCCGAATCCGATGCTAATGTTAGCTTGTTCCTCTTCCGGTGTTCGCCAGCTCCGCTCGTTGCACGCGGCGATTTTGGGAGTTATCGCTGTTCCAGTCAAGACAACACAAAGTTCACCAAGTGTCTCCCGTAAATTAATCCGTAAGGAGAAGGTCCTCGCTGCTGCGAGGCTGCTGCGAGGCTGCAGCGAGGCTGTACAGTTGAAGCTCCGCTCCATCGCCAGAAGAGGGTCCCGTCGCAACCGGTCTCTACGCCGGGGGTATGCTCGTTTAATTTTTGCCGGCGGCGCGTTGGGAGAGATCGCAAATACACTAAAAATTGAACTAAAACATAAAAATAACAATTATACTTTATTTATAAAGCCATTTAAAAAACCACAGCTGCAACAAAGTGCTGTACACATGAAATTAATAACATATAAACAAAAGATGAGATGAAATCATGAAAAACAACAGTCATGTGTTTAATACAGAAGTGGGTTGAGCCTAACATGGGGTTGCTAGGTGAGGGGCTGGACTCAGGTTGGGGTGGGTTGTCCTCTCGCTTGTGACGTCACAAGCGAGATTGATCTCCAGTTTATTTCAAAAACGAAACCTATATTATCACAGTAAAATAAATCTACTTAGAGTAAATAAACCACTGGGTGCATTTTTTTGGCCTTAGGACTGTTTTTTTATGAAGTAAATACCCAAAGTTGAGTACAAAAACATTAAAAAGTGAATTTTGAATGTGTGGTCCCCTTTAAATTTTTTGTTTAATATCCAGTCTTGTAGTTTCTAGCTTTTAGTTACAGTTTTGCTGATTGTAGCTTATGTTTGTTTAAATTAATAGTTCAATTAATTCCTTCAACAAAGTTCAGCAATCCGTTCACTCAGTGCTCAAGAGTTCAAACCACATCTTCACAGAAGATGCAGCTCATCTTGTTCAAATCTGTCACGTCGACGTTTATGTTGTCCGTTAAATTTTAATCGCCAAGTCTTATCAATTATTTAAACATTAAAATAAATGGAGTGTATCGCAGGTGCAGACTCACCCCTCTGAGTCCGAGCCTGGACTGAGATCTGCTGAGACCCTCCATTAATTACAAAGCTTATTTTCAATCGATATGTTTCCTTTAATGGGGCCGGTGGTGGCAGGGGCCGGTGTCACAGGGCATCAAATGGGATTTGTCTCGTGTTACGCATGCCTTTAAATTACGACTCATCTAGAAGGAAACCCCGCAGACACAGTGATACAATTAGAGAGGATGCACGTTTCCCAGAGGGGGTGCTCTCACTGTGATTAGCTTTAAAACAGAAGCTACATCAGACACTAAGAAGAATGAAATGGATCTCAAGCGACTAAACGTTTCAGACGTGAATAAATACATTTTAAATTAAAGGCTTGGCGTTCCTTAAAGGAATGCATATCGCTCAGCAGATGTCGTGCCAGAGTTTTAGAAGAATAAGAGCAAATGTTGAGAAATGAGTTTGACGTTTTGGTCAAACTTGAAGAATATCGGAATGCACAATGTCATGATTTTATGCAAGATGTCATGCTTAGCGCACGTGTTGGGGATCGGTCTCAGTTACAAACATCAAATTTAGCTAAATAGTTAAAATCACTGGGTTATAGCACTTTTTGTGTTAGCTAATGTTGATCAACTCTAACGGCCATCTTGAATTGGATTGACTCCAACAATTATCAGTTTAAGAGGTACATGTAATGATTTTTTGGGGGGTTTCATAAAAAATTGTCCAGTGGATCATGAGATATTTTGCTAACAGACAAGACACACATGCACAGTAGCAGGTGATAATGGGGTACAGTCGTAAGTTTTCCAAGCTGGAAGAAGAATTCGTTTTAAAACGGGCACTTAAGCCCGAGATACACTGAAGCAGACTCCGTATACGCGCGTATACGGACGTATACGCGCGTATACGGAGCCGCTGCTACACTCGGCTTTCGTTCTCGCGTAGATTCTCGTGTTTTCGCTCCAAATTCTAACGTCATTTCCTCCGTACCGTCACTTCCGATCGTCACTTCCGCTAGTTTTTCGCTCCAAACGCTCGCGTTCTCCTTGTTGTAATATGAGCAGCTGAGCACGGAGTGCTTTTCCTGCAGCCCACAGCCCACCACAGCCCACCAGGGAATATATAAAACATCGCGCACCCAGGTAGGACCTGAATTCATTCATTTCATTCATCGAGTGAACGGAGGAAGAAGCGGTTACAGGTAGTCCCCGATTTACGAGCGCTCTGATCTGCGAGGTTCCAGACTTACGAGCTGCACATTTTTGGAAAAAACGAAAAAAATACTGAGTTTTCATGTGTTTTTTCACTTCAGTTAGCTAGTTAAGCATATAAACACACGTTTCCGATCATTTTTATGCACTCAAAAGTAGTTTTTAGATGAAAATAGAGTGTTTTTAGGTGCGCTAGCGAAAACCGTTCCAATTTACGAGCGGATTTCCGGATTTACGAGCGAAATGGCGGCCGTTCCAAATTACGAGATTTCCGGTTTACGAGCGCCTCGTTGTAACGGATCTCGCTCGTAAATCGGGGACTACCTGTACTTGACTTTAGGCAAAAAAACAAAAGAAAAGGCCCGATCAGCGATAAAAAAGAGGAATTTATTTCATTTGTGTAACATACAAAACAGTCCGGCGCCGGGGAAGTTTAGGTCAGACACCGCGCATCGCGTATGCGAATCGCGTATGCGAATCGCGTATGCGAATCGCGTATGCGTAGTAAAAAAATACTTTTGCGCGTACTTGCCCTGAGGGGCTACGCGGGGCTACGCTGCGTACGGGGCGTACGTACGCTGCGTATTGGCGTATCGTGAGGACGCTCGAGTGTATCTCGCCCTTTAGGAGTCACCCATCAAAGACATACCAAGTTAAAAATCATTGACTAACTGAAGATAAATGAAGCATCAACAAACTAAGAGACAAATGGCCCCTGCCCTGAGGGACACCGGGTTCTTCAGGCAATTACAGCACAATCCGTCAGTCTGACAATAATATATACATGTCTGACTTTAAATCAAAACCAGGGAACAAAAACAAGTGGGTTTTCTGAGTACAGTATTTATCTTCTAACAGCAGTATATTGGAAACAAGGTTTGTCACGATCTACTGACTTCTTCTCTCCTGTTGGAGAGTTGATGGGCTCCAGTTCATTAAAGCAAACATCATCCTGCCAAGGTGCATCTGCAAGGCCAAGAAAGAGTCCACACACAAAAAAAAAAAAAAAACTTAGTCTCCCTTTTTTATCTTTCTATCAGCATTCACCCTTCAGCATCAGACAGGGATAAATCACAGCCTCCTGTCAGACAAAGACCAGGGCAGCGGCGCCCCATAAATCAAACTGATATCAATAAGGGGACGTGTCGGGGGCCGAGCTCACAAGGTGAGAGTTGCAACACGGAAACCACTTAAGGTTCCTGCTAACAAAGTTTCACTCCGGCCCTGCAACAGATTATTAATATAGATTTATGTCCTCTGGATCTGAGCGGTGATATCTGTATCATAGTGAACCAACCACACTTATGATGTGGACTAACTCAGAAACCAAAAGCTTCTTGTGTTTCTTTGCTTTTATAACATTAAGTCTCTCAGTGACATTTAATAACAGTACTATACAATTTACAAATGCTCCCTAAATGCATCATCTAGGAGACTCTAGGAGAGATGTGTTTAATTCTGGTCCTCAAGGGCAACTATACCGCAGGGTTTACTCGTTTCCCTGCTCCGACACACTTGATTCAATGGTTGAATTACCTCTTTATGTTCTGCAGAAAACCACTAGTCATCCATTGATTCAAATCAGGTGTGGTGGAGAAGAGAAACATCTAGTTCAAATGTTAAACAAAGATCTTGTCCAGTCTGTTCAGGATATGTGTTGGGGATTAGTCACTTTACAGTACAGTAGTACTGTAAATATATAAACATACATACAGGTGGTCCTCGACTTACGGCGCCCTCGACTTACGGCAACTCGGACTTACAAACACGCTCCGAACGCTAGTACGTGCTGTGTTTATAGATGAATGTGTGGTGTAATGTGTTAGCTAACCGTTTGCAAATAAAGTTCTGTGCATGTTTATGGACCAGTATGTACGCTTGTTCAGTCTCATGTCGATAAACGGGTGTGCGGCAGCAGCGTACGAACGCCACGTGTACTGAGATCCTACTTACGTCAAAAAATCCGGACTTACGAACGCCGCGTGTTCTGAGTTCCAACTTGCATCCAAAAATCCGGACTTACGAACGACACGTGCAATGAGTTCCGACTTGCGTCAAAAACGGATTACGAACGGCTCGTAGGTCCGGAACTCGTTCGTAAGTCGAGGACTAGCTGTATTATTATTATTATTGACCTTTATTTAACCAGGCAAATCCCATTGAGATCACAGATCTATATATAAATAAATATAACGTCCCTACTTCACGGATCTTCACCTATCACGGGGATGTCTGGAACGTAACCCCCGCAATAAGTGAGGGACTACTTGTTTTGAGTTGTAGCCATTATAGTGTTTTAAATGTCTGTTCTGTCAGCTCAACTCTAAAAAATACAGTAATCAGTTCATCCATCCAACATCTGAAGCAAGTCAAAATATAACATCTTATGCTACCCACATTCTCCTGAGAAGAACCAGAATTTGTCATTTAGCTAAGTCTTGACAGCTATCAATACCAAAAAAAAAAGGATCTGTGATGAACCCTTTACTTGTACTACACAATTATTTAAAACATAAAGTAAATTCCAAACCAGAAAATCCACATTTAGGACTCACCTCAACAGGTTCACTTAAATAACAGAAGTTCCTCCCAACTGTTATTCTTGGCTGATATTGATTTTTTGACCTTTTCAGGCAATATTATAGAAATAGAACCAACATGGGGTCAACTCAGTTCTCCTTACAGTCCTTAACACTAAAGCCAGGTTGAGATGTACCGAGACACCAACACGACCCACATAGGGAAGTCTCGTGTTCTGGTTGTGGCATGCCCCTGTGGGCAAACACAACTCCGCCTACACGGACCAACTCTTGCAGAGTTTCATTATAAAAGCTAAGCCCGAGATTTTTTTTTTGCCTCATCCCTCAAATCCTTTCAAAAGAAGCAAATAAAACAGCATGTCACCCTCTATCAGCATCAGTAAGAGCCAAATGAAGGTAAATGTGTTTTGTTTTAAAGGATGTCTGGGTACGACCAAATAATCAAATAAAATACTGTTAGCCATGTAGGCAGGTGTACAAAATTCCCTTAGCCAGACGAAAGAAAATAAATCAGAGGGTGCATTTTTGTTCCCTCTCTGAGTTGTGTAAGCATTGTGGGGTTTTTTTTTTAAGTTCTGCAGCATCTCTTCTTTGTAATCTGGTTAACGGCAGACAGCACAGCTTGTAAGTGATTTATGAAAAAGCTTGTATTTTTCCCCTGCAAACATTAAGAGCTCTGGCTTTATGTTATGAATGTGCTACTTTAGATCTACTTCCTCCTGTTTGGTTGCTTCTGTGAACGACATCATGAATGCAACATTGTGGGAATCAGCTGCAGGAAGCAACTGCAAAGGCTTCTGGTGCAGCTATAAATAAATAAATAAAACATTTTCAGGAAAGAACACAATGTTGCATAAAAATAAGCCATGTTTTAGGTGAAAACTATTCTTGTAGTGTGACGCTAGCCTGGCCCTCGCCTTCCTGCACAGCTCCGCTCAATTCTCATTTCCCTTCACTGCACAGTCTGGGACTGCACCCACCCACAAGGATTTCTCCGGTAGATTTTTGTTCGGACCAATCAGAGAGCAGAAGGCGGAGTTTTGAACGACGTCGACTGACGTCGTCATTCAAAATGGCTGCCGCCACGAAGGAATTTTCAATAAAACAAGGTAAAAAACTATTATTTCTCTGCTGAGAAAAAATATATTTCATAGCTGACGTTATATCAGAAGTGTTCCTGAGCAATCAGAGAGCAGAAGGCGGAGTTTTGAACGATGTCGACTGACGTCGTCATTCAAAATGGCTGCCGCCACGAACGAATTTTCATCAAAACAAGGTAAAAAACTATTATTTCTCTGCTGAGAAAAAATATATTTCACCGCTGACGTTATATCAGAAGTGTTCCTGAGCTTAACAGTTCCTAAATCAATTCACGAAATGGTCAAATCTGCTGGATATTAAATAGTTTCGGTTTGATATTTTCCAAACAGCCTCGGGTGCGCTACGAAAATAAATGATAAAAAATCGAATTTTATCTCAAATGTTTCATCTAGGCCAACAGTCAGTAAATTAAAGACATATAATTACACACTGGTGGCAGAAAAAATATCCACCGAGTGGTTTCTGAGCAATTTATCTGAATAGCCTGGACCTCACCAGACTAAACTAACAAAACTCTGCCTCCTGTTCTCTGATTGGTCCATTCAAAAATCTCCAGGAGAAATCGTTGTCTATGGCAGAGATGCCAGACCCTAGTCCAAAGCGAAGTGAAGGACAAGGGTCTGGTTTAAACCAGGCTAGTGTGACGCTAAAAGCACACCCTCTTTGTTTAATAAATACATCCAGAAAATTACTAATATTTATCTAATTACTAGTCAATTTTCCATTAATATACATGCTAATAGGTACCTAGTTAGTGGTTAGTTTGTGTTACCTAAACTAAGGTGTTTTTTTTAATAGCAGTGAAGTTAACAGGCAATATTTGAGTATACTGACAGCAGAAACCTTGCAGAGTTTATAAGCAGCCGTTCTGAAACTTTATCAATAAGTAAGACTGGATGCTGATGCAAAAAGCTGAATCACCGTCTTAAATGTGGCGTTTCCCCTGGAGAGAATGAGGGTTAAACAAGACGGTTGGATCAATCCTACAGGCTGCTGCTTCCTCTCCTCCATACTGTCTCTTCATTCAGAGAGCTACACCTGCTGGATGTTTATTACTGCTGCTCCAGTGTTTTAAATCAATGCACGGAGCAGACGCGCCACATGTCCCTTTTTTGTAAAATGCCAATCTAATCCAGTCACTTAAGGAAGCAATTTTGAATCCAATCAACTGAATTAAGATATTTTTTTAAATGGCTACAACTAATTAACATATATTGAACAAAAAAAATGGTGCGGTGGTATCTTAAAGTCGTCCTCAACACATACATCTTGTAAAATCTTGCAATTTGGCATGAGATTGTGCATACCGTCATTTATAAGTTTGGAACAAAATGGCTAAAATGTCATTAAGTCTCAGAAAAAGATTTTAGTCTAAATCTCAGGTAAGAAGGGAAGCAGGTGATAAACATTCCTTCCAGGACTGTTGCGCTTACTTTTTAAATAATATTTAAAGGTATTGTGACATAATTTTGTAAATTTGAATATTTGTCAGAACATATATATCTTATATCATTGAGCTCTGGTCGTTTTTGCATAATAAATTATAAATATATTAAATTTTTATTCTAAATTATGCTAATTTTTTCTCTGGTACTTGCTGGGATACGCCCCTAAAATTCCGCGCATTCCCGCAATACGTCATCAGTGTGACGTGACACATCAGTGTGACGTGACAACGGGCAGAAGGCAGAGCCTTGCCCGTTTGTTATGTGTGTTAACTGCTTGCCATACATTCATTTCCTGAAGGATCGCCTCTTTTATTTGTGTAACTTGAAAAATGCCGTCACGTTGTAGCGCATTTGTGTGTTCTAATATCAGCAGTGAACAAGTGAGCCTTCACAAATTTCCAAAAGATGACAAACTTTGTCAAGAATGGACCAGACAAGGACCGGTGGGTTCCAGGAGTCGTATGTCTGCAGCGACCATTTCACTGCCGATTGTTTTCAGCACCTGGTATAAAAGAATCTTTAGGATTACCAGTAAGATTCAGAAGACTTTTAAAACCGGATGCTATTCCTACTATTTTTAAAAGAAAATCTACAGAAGAAAGTCCCACAGGAGCTACCATGTCGAAACAACGCAGGGACCATCGGAAGACTGTCCAGGAGATGAGTAAGTCTTTGTGTAAACATAATCGGAGGTGTGTAGTGTTTTAGATTATAAACTATTTATTTTACGTGAGTTCATGTTGTTTTACTTTATACACTTTGAGTGTATAAAGCCAATTATCACGGCAGATTATGTTTGTTCGCTGCTAACAAGCTAGCCGAATCAGATAGCTAACACAATAGCCGCGATACAGGCCACGTTGCTATGTATGTATTTTTAAATTATGTCTGCGCCATCAGGTAACATCTCGTTTCTTTCTATTCGGGGAGGGTTTATTAATGAGAGTTTTGGAAGATTTACTGTCTTAAAATGATATATCGCTGACGCGACCGGTAATAAGCCGACATAGCAGCTAACAAACATTAGCCGAGAGCCCGGAGCAAACACGTTGCTAATGATGTATTTTTGAATTATGTCTGCGCAATCAGGTAACATCTGTAGTTTCTTTTTATTCGGGGAGGGATATTAATGAGAGTTTTGGATGATTTACTGTCTTAAAATGATATATCGCTGACGCGACCGGTAATAAGCCGACATAGCAGCTAACAAACATTAGCCGAGAGCCCGGAGCAAACACGTTGCTAATGATGTATTTTTGAATTATGTCTGCGCAATCAGGTAACATCTGTAGTTTCTTTTTATTCGGGGAGGGATATTAATGAGAGTTTTGGATGATTTACTGTCTTAAAATGATATATCTCAGACGTGACCGGTGTCAGGGACTCTTGTTAGCCAAGATAGCTTCTAAAAAAAATTAGCCGAGAGCCCGAAGCAAACACGTTGCTATGTATGCATTTTTAAATTGTGTCTGCGCCATCAGGTAACATCTGTAATTTTTTTATTCAGGGAGTGTTTATTAATGAGAGTTTTGGAAGATTTACTGTCTCAAAATGATATCTCAGACGCGATAGGACATGCTCCGCCATTATTATTTAAATGCACGTTGGAGCGTGCCTTCCCGTTGTCACGTCAAGATGACATTTTGCGGAAATGCGCAGATTTTTAGGGGCGTATCCCAGAGAAAAAAACTACCATAACTTGGAATAAAAATTTAATATATTTATAATTTATTATGCAAAAACGACCAGAGCTCAATGATATAAGATATATATGTTCTGACAAATATTCAAATTTACAAAATCATGTCACAATACCTTTAATGTGGTCTTTGATGCAAGATACTAAAATGTCCATCATCCTGTTAGGGACAGGCCAGTCACGATAACAAATTTTGCTGGGCGATTAATTGTCTCAGAAATTATTGTGATAAACGATAATATTGTTTCAAATTTGACAAAAATTAGTAGTTCTTGTCAAACTCAAGAAGAAATGTTTGTTAATTTTTGTGTGTAGTACCATTGTTTGACTACCAGATGGCAGTATAAGACTGTTTGAACCGAAGAATGGATAGTGAGGAAGCGAGCAGCGTATCTCTTTAGGAAAAATGGGAGGGAAGCCCCCTTGACTTGACATGGGCTGTCTCTCTTCAGTTCTCAAAATGACGGACATTCGGTGTGGTTTGAACTCTTTAGCATATCATTTTTCACACAAAGCTTTTAATAAAAATAAAAAATAAATTAATCAGTAAACTAGTTCTCAGCTCCTTTTTACAGAGAAAAACAACTTTATACACAAAGGCACTGGTTTCAACCGTGAATTTTGGAGCTTTGACAAGACAGAGGTTTTTCCCCCCTAGGTCGGCCTGTTAGCTTAGCTCGTAGCTTAGCTGCTTTAAACAATCCAAAAGCGTGAGTTTGGGAGGTTAAAACAGATTTTTAAGAGAAAGGGAAGGGTCAGTGAAAAGTACCGGAGTTGAGCTTTTTATCATACCGTACCATTTTATTTATAGAGCACTTAAAACAGCGACCAGGCCAACCAAAGTGCTGTATTAACAAACAAAAAACAGGCAACACATAGGCAACATACAAAATGAAACAAGAAACAGAATATATATTAAAAAAAAAAAAAGAAACGGAATATAGACATAAAATCGTTGCAGATAATAAATATTACGACCAAACACAGATCATCTGGTGTTGAAAGCAACGGAATAGTAGTGAGTCTTTAAACGGGATTTGAAAACCGAGAGGGAGGAGGCCCGTCTGATGAGCAGAGGTAACTCGTTCCAAAGTCTTGGACCTGCTGCAGAGAAGGCCCTGTCACCTTTGCGCTTAAGACGAGATCCTGGAACTGTGAGAAGTAACTGGTCCGCTGATCTCAGAGAACGCGGTGGGACATACGGCTGTAGCAAATCAGAGAGATGTGGCGGGGGCGAGACTGTCCAGCGATTTGTAGATATACAGGAGAATTTTGAACTGGATTTGAAGATGAACTGGTAGCCAGTGCAGGGAGGCCAAGACTGGTGTAATGTGCTCTCTTTTGCCTGTACAGTACTGGTTAAAAATCGGGCTGCTGCGTTATGGACCAGTTGTAATCGTGCAATGGTGGTCTGACCGATACTAAACAGGAGTGAATTGCAGTAATCAAGCCTAGATGTAATAAATGCGTGAATTACTGTCTCCAGGTTATTTTTAGATAATATGGGCTTCAGCTTAGACAGTCACCTCAGCTGGAAAAAACATATATGACTGTTTTTGTCATCCACTGTCCATTAGAAAGAGAGAGACACGAAGAAACGATAAAGCCGATAAATGAAAATGAGGTCGATAATTTTCATTTATCATGTGATTATTTATCGTTTATTGCGACAGGCCTAGTACAGACACCACTTTGTTTTACATAAATTCTCTCACCATTTGCACACCTGGAGCCCTTCAATCCTGCTTGAGCAAACAGAGCACGACTTGAGCAGGAAAAACAGCTCAACGCTTGACGGGCAGCTTAAAAGGGGCAAATGGAGTCATAGCATGACGAGGGAAGGTCCTTCCACAGCCGGCAGGTAATCCACATGGACAGATGTGCATATTTGCATCAAGATTGAAGCATTTACAATCAACTGGTGGTTCTGAACTGGACTGAGGTAGAAATTAAATCCTTAAAGGTCTTACACTGTTCTCATTTCTCCATCATTTATTCACCTGATCATCAAGGCTTAGAGTTACTGCACGTCTGACTGGGATCGTCTGGTGGCATTTGACAGATTAGGTCAGTAAAGTTACTATTCCATGACTCCAAGGCATCAAAAAGCAAATAAAAGATTATTTATGTCAAGTTTGATACATAATGACGACCCTTTCGCAACACTAAATCTGTAAGGTTCGATTTGACACTTAATTTAAAGCAGCGTTCTTTGATGCCTTGCATACCGATGTTTTAAACAAAGATTGTATGATCTGTTAGTGCTAAGTGTGTAGGGGATGACATTCAACTGAAACCACCATAAACTTTAGTTTAACTGTACAATTGACAGTCATATCCATTATTACCAATATATAATGACAGATTACCGGTACATGCTTTCGTTTGTGTTGCACGCGCTAGATTCTCAACTACAGCAACATTTTTGTATCCGGTATTACTTTAAAGAACAGACGAGGCTGAAAAATGTTGGTCCCTTAAATGATGCAGAGCAAAAAAATGTTACGATGGCATCAAATCATCCAAGTCGACAGAATTCTTTATTACTTTATTGTAATGTAAGCGATAGTAAAGCAAATGTTGCAGGGAAAAAGTGAAAGGCTCATCAAGCGTGCATCTAAAAACAACTGGAGACACTGAACCGTTTTGAAAGGCTGACACTCGTGCATAAAGAACTGATATTTTTGGAACACCATAAGGAAAAACGTTCCCTTTGGCCATCACTCACTGAACACTGTCCCTGAGTTTGTCCAATTTATCCACATATTTTAACTGACACAGCTCAGTCAACATTGTCCTGCCCTTTGTGGTCTTGTAGTTTAATTAAACACAAAGTAGCAGTTGTTTCTTATTTTCTGTTTGGTAGCGATACAGTGCCACATACACAGGCATGGCAAAGTTACTACAGAATTTCTCATGTTTCAGGTTTCCATGTGGATGAAAATAATTCAAGAAACGGTGCATCGTTTCAAGATTTTCTTTGATTATAAATAATTTGAAAAACTGTTTTAAGTTTCTATGTTTGCTGTTTCCGGGACTCCTGTTTAAAGATGATGTGAGGTCCTCAAATGAATTTTATTTGCTGAAAATGCTCGGCTATGTTTTACATTGCCAAAGACTTGTTGAGGTCAGGGTACAACTTGGTATCTGTAAGCAGCAGGGCCAGATAATAGTGTTGAACTTCTTTGCTTGAGGCGATTGTGTATGAACTGCTGCGGAGTGGCTGATAGGCTTAGTACGCTTTCTAAAGAGGACTGAAGCCACGAGGGGACTCGCTTACTGGGTTCCTTCATGAATGGCCAGTATTCCAATCGTTACAAGTACTGCAACTGGATTGGAAAATACTAAAAATTAAAAATGGGCACAGATATTTATGTTTCTGTACTGGAGAGGAGAATTTAGTCCTTCAGAGAAGTTTTTTTTATGTCTGCACACCACTTTACAAGCAGGGATCAGCTATTTTGTTTCATACGATTCACAATGTTGTTGTTTAGGTTTTTGGAGGAAAGCTACACTGGGGTTGATTTTTTTGTTGTAGTGAGAATAAAATTAGCATTACTTGAAACAAAGATCCCATGTCACCTGTTAACGCTCAATGTTAGGAACAGTTTATGTTAGTGTTTGTAAATGTGCTAGTGGTTTTGTTGTACAGCAGTTTGGTTGGCTTTGTTGCTGTTTTAAGTACTTTATAAATAAAGTGGTATGGTATGGTATATGGTATGGTATGTGGTATAGTAATTACTCTAAGCCAACACCACTCCTAACCATAGCTCAAACTCTGTAAAACTGATTGAATTAGAACAATTTCTGTGTAATTTTTAAGGTTGACTAAATGTGCCGGCCATCTTGAATAAGATAGAACCCAAAAGTGAACCAGGTGAACTTGTAGACGTACATCCAATGATCAACTTTGCAAGTTTCAATAAAATCTCTTCATTGGTTCATGAGATGACAGACAGTTAATATCCAAGTTTTAAAGAAAGCTCTCATGTGCTCTGCTAACGCTCGGTGTTTGTGTTAAGAGCATTTCATACTCTATCCAGAGCTAAGAAATGTCTCTCGGCGACAAAAATAGTATAATTCTGTTCTTGTAGTAGCTTCACCCGCCCCTTCTCAACACTAGGCCCAGGCTGAACTTTTTCTCACAGGAGTACTGTACGTGCAAAGTATTATGTGATTGGTCAGAAATTCACGAGTGCGTGTTCGCTTCAGCTGCTCCTCTTCAAGAAGTCGACTGTTGTGCCAGTAAGCAACATGGACAGTTCTGAGGAGCAGTTGGTTGAAGCAACCAGAAAATATATCCATACGTACGACTCTTCAAGATGTACTTTAAAGATAAATGGCCAACAGCTCCTGGATGGAGATTGCACAAACGTGCATGGATGAGTCTGGCAGCTGAAAAGTGCGGTGCTTTCTTTATGACAAATTTGTGGCTAAATGGTGGATGGAGGGACAGAGTGGCAGGAAGGAACCCATACCATGATGTACACTGTAGCGGAAAAAGAGTTTCCCAGGAGCTCTGCACCATGTGTCTTGTGGACTATGAAAAACGTGTGTAAAAACAAACGACTAACAACCACATGACAACGAGTTGACTGTTTGGCTTCGCATGCAGCATTAAATGCTCTTGGGAAGAGGTCTCAGCCACCGCCACACCAAATTTTAGCTCCATATCTGTACAACTGACCAAGCTATAGCCATTTTTGTAATTGCTACCTTGAGCTATCTGTGGCAGACGTTTTGCATCGGTAGACTCAAATTCTTTTTTTTTTGTCATGGATCCAATTATCACTCAGATTTTTCTCAGAAACCCAAACCCAAACCCCAACTCCATGCAGTGGTTAATTAAACTTTTTGCTGACAGACAAATGAACCCATAGATGCACAATGTCACAGGTTGTATACTTGTACACACTTTTTTTGCAGTGTGCAATAATGAACAATTAATCTGGGAATTAAATGTAACCTGCATTTGCTGATTGTGCGTTCAGTTTTAGTGGATACAAGGTTGAGTTACATCATTTATGCTGTATATTATCTGAACAGTGCATAACAAAAGTGTCTATCTGAAGTGGAATAAAAACATGAATCTGCTAATATTTCATGTTTTCTAAAAATAACTATAGTTTTTGACAAGAAAACCCACAAAAACACAATCTATGAAGCCAACATGTCATGTTTTCACCGATTCCGGGCGTTTGGTTTCAAACCACGAGCCCAGAATAGAACAGATCAATAAGGTACCACCATCCAACCACACAGTGGGAGAGAGATTGAAAGAGACTGGAGGTACGTTAAACGGGTGCTCAGGATGACATTTGGTGCTGGAAAATTGAGTTTCTGCCAACAGCCGAGCTCGCCCACTTACATCAGTCAGAAAACAGGTTCAATCGTCAAAAGTGATTGTTGACAACAGGCTCTGTTCTGTTCACGTCAGGGGAAATAAGTGTGCACATTACACCGGCACAGACATAACCTGCTTTCAAAAAAGCAGAAGCGCACAGACTGGAATAGGCGATGAATCCGTTTCCTGATGAATTATGCATTGTTCCACTTCTGTACGAACACCACCGCCATGTTCACTGATTCTCTCCAGAACTTCTTTGTCCACTGTGAATTAGCGGCAAACCTTTATCATCTCCTTTCATCTCGTCCATAGACAGCTTGTAAAGACGACGTGCGCACCTTCAGCATGCAAATGAGATACAGATTTTAGAAAGCAGTGACAGGTTCCAGGAACAATAACACTGCACTTTTATATTTGTGTACTCAGACTTGAAAGTGATGTGGAATTTAAAAATAAATAAAATCAGTACAGTAGTCCCTCACTACTTCACGGTTCATTTTTCGCTGACTCGCTCTATCGCGGTTTTTCAAAGTAAGATTGGACATGGCGCACAATTGTCTGATTGATGGATGAGCCGCACGATCGGCATGGAATTTTATTTTAAATAAATTATTTAGCACCTCCTGCACCTTTGTGAAGTGCACAGCTCCGGTGCTCCCTCTTGCAGCTGATCAGCTGATCTCCGCTCTGCCACAGAGAAATGGGAGATCATGAGCATCCAGTAGAGTTTTACGACCTTGACCCTTACGCACAGCGATTGTTCCAGATTCTCTGAATCTTTTGATGATGTTATGCACGGTTGATGATGATAACTTAAAAGTCTTTGCTATTTTACGCTGGGTAACACCATTCTGGTATTGCTGCACTATCTTTCTGCGCAACAATGGTGGAATTGGTGATCCTCTTACCATCTTGGCTTCTGAGAGACACTGACACTCTGAGAAGCTCTTTTTATACCCAATCATGTTGTCAATTGACCTAATTAGTGTTAATTGGTCTTCCAGCTGTTCGTTATATGCTCAATTTCCTTTTTCCAGCCACTTATTGCTACTTGTCCCAACTTTTTTGGGATTTGTTGACACTGTGAAATTTTGAATCAACATATTTTTCCTTTAAAATGTTACATTTACTCAGATTAAACTTTTGATCTGTCATATATGTTCTATTACGAATAAAATATTGACATTTGCCATCTCCACATCATTGCATTCAGTTTTTATGCACAATTTGTTTTGTGTCCCAACTTTTTTGGAATCCGGTTTGTACATCCAGTAATTATTTTCATTAAAATCAAGATATAGTTTGCAGGGGGGGGTGGGTAGCGAGCTTTCAAGAGATTTGTAATAATGAGCCCAAACCTGCAGAGTATTGACAGGACAGTAGGGAGGCATAGAAAGAAGATAAAACATATTAAATGGACTGCTCTGCCAGCTCAGCCCACTAGCAGACAGCTGTCAGACTGGACTGACGGCTGAATGAAAGTGAAGGCGAGACCAGAGGAAAACGATCCAATGAGCGAGTTAGCTAAACAGCCGACCTCTGGTGGCAGTTTGACGTTGACCAATAGACGTCAGTTAAATAAGAGCTGCCGTGATATCGAGAGTCAACCTGAGTGGCTCAGAATAACGTGGCTGCAGGTTATTCCAACATTCTGTACAAGTATCAAAGAGAAACAGAAATTAAACCGACCATCAGGTTGAAAAAAATTACATCAAACCCTTTGTGCTATTTTTACTTTAAGACAAAGACTTTGGAATAAATTCAAGTCCCAAAATACTCACAAGTCATTTCAGTACATTACTTAATTTATTCATCCTGGATTCAGAGTGTTGAGTTGACAAAGCTGTTGCACACATAAAAGAGCAGCTTTGCTTTGTTTAGTACACTGTTATTATCAATTTTAATAAGGGAATTTATTATTGACAGGAACGCAGCATCCTCCTTTGGGTGAGCTGCTGAATGTAGCCACCGTCATCTTTAAGAAGTGTTTAGAAACATAAAATGGAGGTGTGAGCGCAGCAAACACCCTGCGTTGTTTCTTAAAAACCACTAATACTCTGACTGAGGAATTAAAATATTGTGTAGTATGTAATATTTGTCTTTTGCAGATGTTCCCACTGCTGATTGTTGAGTCGTTCATGATGCATTATACCAGAAGTGTCTAATCCTGGTCCTTCCTGGACCAGCATGCTGCATTAGAGGTTTCCCTGCTCCAACACACCTGATCAACAGTTAAATGACCTCTTCATGTTCTGCAGACAATTGATTCAATCAGATGTGTGGAGCAGAAAAACCTCTGAAACAGGTTAGATAGAGGCCCTTGAGGACCAGGAGTGGACACCCCTGCATTGAGCTATCTGAATTTGTAGTCTGAAACAAGGCACTAGAAAAAAGTGTGTGGGGGGGGGGGGGACTTTTTTTATGTTTTACTTTATTGAGATAAATTTCAGCCTTACACAGAAATAATAAAAAAGATAGTTGTCTGATCAAAAGTGAAGCAGAAGTACCAACAACTGCAATCCAGCTGAAACCCCAAAGTCATTTACGGGTACTCCAAAAAACGTTTACTTTTTATTCTAAAAAAAATAAAAATAAACTATACAGTATACAGTATACTATTTATATATGGTTGTTCGTTTCAAAACATTTTAGAATATTTTAGCTTCCAAAATCACTTAATACTACTTATTTTCACCACCTTTTGTTGCCCCTGTCGCACTTTTTTAAAACAGTTTCTGCCATGAAAATCCAAATTACTTTTTAAAAAGTTTTTTTTTTGTTTTTTGTTTAAATGTTTAATATGCTTACTACCGGTATGATAGTAGGATATCTGCACATCAAATACCATAAAATGGATTGCGGAGATGGGATGGGACAAGTAATGAGAAGTAATTAACTAAATATCTCGACGACTCTGTTGAATAAGTTAAAGAAAGTAACTGTTCAGTCATGCACTAACCAAAGGAATAGAGGCCAGATGAAGTATTTTCTACTTGCTGTTTGTTTTACACAGTTTAACAATGACATCAATTAAACCAAACAATCTAAAAAATATATGGCAAAGAAACCCTGACCAAAATGACTGAAATAAAACATAAATACACTGTAAACTCTGTTTAGATTTACCTTTGAACCTTTAACGCAGCCTACCAGGCATTTGCCCACAAATTGGCAGTGGCAGCCAGATGTGACTGATGTCTGTGGGTGGCACGTGAGCGACATCAGTGCGAACGTCTGTTACACCTAAACCCAAAAGGCAAACCTAAACCTTAGCAAAACAAAAAAAATTAAATCCTGTTGTTTTCATTCATTCCATCAAAACCAGAAAAGGCTAAAACCATTATTTACATACAAGCTCCTCCTTCGTAGACCGTTTCAACGAGTTAGAAGATTAATCTACCGTTTGAGACCTTGTTCAAGGAAGACCACACACAAATTTACTGCACAGTAACAAGATAATTTGCTCTCCAACAACACTCGGTTGCAGTCTGGTCTTTTTGTTTTTAGTGTTTTGGGTTGTGGGGGAGGGACAGCAGCTGTTAGTTGGGTCCAGCTGCCGGCGCCGGCTGGCGTAGATGGAAGAGGGAGGAACTTATTTTTACCAAACTTGTGCAAGCGTGGTCCCAAAGGAAACTCTAAAGAGTTCCTTCATGAGTCCAGATGATAACGGGATGCTTCTCTTCATCTTTGTGTTTGAGGTTTATTGGCTGTCATGAATTTTGTTAGATGTTCTGATGAAATAAAAAAGATACAAAAGATTTGGCAGAAGGACGTCTGCACAATTTGTAAATGGCCGTCAAAGACTCGTGTCTCTCCACTCAGCCCCAAAAGGACCATTTATAAGAGACGCACGTGAACTGTGGGTTTGTTGCACTAGGTCCAAACAACAAATTACACAGAGCAGACTGAAACTGAGTCAGGTCATGGACTGAACATATTGACTTATAAGCCTCAAAAATTTAGTTGTGAAAATGAAACTAGTTTTGACAGAACTAAAATTATTTCATAACATGTTTGCATGATTTCTTCCTCGATAGCTTTGAAATGAAATATGCAAACCCCTTTTTAATTGTGTTAATACTGTTGCCATTTAAGCATCTGCAAGAGGATTAATATCCAATATTTTGCTACATGTCACCTACAACAAATAGTAAATTGTGTCCTAGCAGTTAAAAATGTATTTTTTTAAGTTTAGTTTACTTTATTTATTCATTTAATTTCATTTCCATTAAAAACACAAATACAATTTCTTTTTTTTTTAAACAAAAATAAAATGAAAGGAAGCAGAAGAAGAAAATTTCTTATCATATCTGCTCCTTTTTTAACAAAATCGATTCAAATTATCAATTCAAACAATAACCATCCATATATAATACAGCAAAATACATAACGCATCAAAATTTACCGTAAATTTTTTTGACATTAATCAGTTATATATATATCTTTCCAACAAAATAGTTTTTATCTTTTTCTTAAATATAAACATTGACTTCACCTTTTTTGCATCATCCTCCAAACTATTCTAACAAGACTATAGGTAGTCCCCGACTTACGAGCGCTCTTACTTACGAGGTTCCGGACTTACGAGCTGGCGAACGAGCAGTAAATTTGTAACGGACATACAGAAAATACAGCACTTTTATGTGTTTTTAGATGAAAGTGTGTTAGCTAACCGTTTGGAAACAAGTTTCTGAGCATGTTTATGAACTAGTATGAACATTTGTGATGAAAAACGAGTGTTCGTAGTAGCGCTAGCATAAATTTTCCGACTTACGACCAAAAATCCGGACTTACGAGAACACGTGTTTCGTGAACCGATGTACGAGATTTCGTGTTACGAGACAGTCGTAGGAACGGAACTCGCTCGTAAGTCGGGGACTACCTGTATGCTCAAATGGCTCAAGTTTAACATTTTATATACGATGGTAACTTTTCAGCTTGCGTGGAATCATGTCACAAAATTTGTTGTTGAGGGACTGTGGTCAGCGGCATGGTGGCACAGTTGATGGAGCTGCCGCCTCTCACAGAGAAGATCACCGGTTCAAATCCCAGTCCGGGACCTTTCTGGGTGGAGTTTGTATTTATTCATTGATTCAACCTTTATTTAGGCAGATAAATCACATTGAGCCTCGAAGACTTGTTTACAAGTGAGACCTGTTTAGACAGACAAAAAGTAGTGAAAGTGAACGACAAGGGTGGTGAGAGTGTCCAAGGATGCTCCTGGAGGCACTGTAAGAGTTCTGATAGCGATGGAATAATCAGCAGTTCCCTCCGGTGAGATCCGTAACATTCTCGTGGGGTGTCTGGGAAAATCCAAGAGTCCTGAAATTATGACAATGTTTATTCAACTGGTTCCCTCTGGTTGATCTGTGGACTTCCTCTGTGTGTGTGTGGGGTG
>JBBPBX010001004.1:15840-29891 GCA_038048925.1 Garcialebias charrua | reverse complement strand
ACATACAGGACAGAGCAAAGCAGAGGAGGGAGAGGAGGGGAAAAGTGTCTGCAAGTGGTGAAGTGTACGTTGCATGTTCTCTTTGTGCATGCGCAGGCTTTCTCCGGGTAATCCAGTTTCCTCCCACAGACCAAAAACATGATGTAGGCTGATTGGTAACTCCAACTTGTCCCTAGGTCTGAGTGAGAGAGTGAATGGCTGTTTGTCTTCTTTGTCTCCATGGACTAGAGACCTGTCCAGGGTGTCCCCCACCTCTCACACAGTGATAGCTGAACATGGGCACAAGTGACCCCTGCGACCCAAAAAGGAAAAATCAGGTAAAGAAGATGGATGGATGGACGGATGGATGGACGGACGGACTTATGTGGCCCAGGATGGTTTTCCACTCAGGTTACTGAAAAATATGGACAAGAACGTCCTGAGAGTTCAGAACTGAAGACATCCTGTCGAAGAATGAAAATGAGCTGAGAAAACCAGAAGTGGAAACCAAATAAAAAGCGCCACACTAGTGATTGGCTGCAACATCCAATGAAATCCATGTAAACAAATAGGAAATTTTAAAAGTACACTTTAGAAAATTCATTTCAGGAGGTGACTTCTGTCGATTCACATTTTTACCTTGTTGCTGTATGTTTCCTATATGTTTCTAATGTTTAACTGTAATTTGTTTATTGGTAGCTTTAATAACACTAATTATTATGTGAAGGGGGAAGTAGGAGGGACTTTTAGTCCTTTCCGCTCTCTGTACAGACCCACAAACAAAACATGGCAGAGCCCATAAATTAAAAATCATGGTTTCACTTAAGGACAACACTGGTAGATGAAAGCACACCGTCCATTTGTTTCACACGAGAGCCTTCCACTTGTGCTCAGACACATTAGTGCATGGTCTTTTCCCCGTTTCTCTAAAATGTTTTTGTCTCACTCCATCTAATAACCATAAAAGAACAGTTTGTTTGTGGTGCAACAATATCACTTCTTAAAATCCATCTCTTCTGCTTAGCTTTTAACACCATTTGTGATGTTAATTTGTAGTTTAATTTAAAGGATTTTTAATCACATAAATTGACTGCTGTTGGGTTTTATTGACTGCTACTGTATGGCACCTTGGTCCTATGGTTGCTTAAAGTGCTCCATAAATAAAGCTGGTGCAGTATGGTAACACACCAACGTGTCAAAGTTGTGACATTTGAGGTCAGTTCATGAGTTGCACCTACTGTACATTTTTAATGCAAGCTAAATCAAACAAACAAAAAAAACTAACACTTGGAGGTAGGGCTTTAACAGACTATTCGCGTAATCGACTTGTTCGATTCCTAGGACATCCATCGAGGTTTTTAATTTGACGTCGAGTTACACCACAGAAAATAAATCAACTTCCTGTTTGGAGCACGTTGAGAACCGGTGTTAGACCAAATTCTGTGACCACGTATTGTACTCTAATGTGGGTTAAACCCAACCAAGACACTTTGAGCTGAGCAACAGAAACAACCAAACTTTAACAACACGCAAGAGGTAGGTGTATATCACAGACGTCCATCTCACTCATGGTGTGGCCGGAACACTAACATACCGCTAAGCATTATGGGAAAGACATAACACATAGTCCACTTCCCGTAACCGCTACAGAATATTGTTACCATAGGGGGCGGTGTTGCATGCACTGTTGCAGGTGCGGGGTGGAGTCTGCCTCACTGTTTTTAGTTTCGTTTTTGACGTGCAGCACGTTTCTTTCACTTTTGCAGCTTAATAATAACTAATGGTTTTGTTTTTCCTGTGACTTATCTGCAGTATGATAAATGATAGGAGCATAATATATGCTCCCAATGTTTTGTTGATCTTTTTTTCTTTTCTTTTTTTTTGGTAAATAATGACATTTTATGCATTTAAAAAAAATAAAAATTTGCATCTTAAGATCCTATGACGTCATTGACTACTCGAGTTCTACTCAAGTTTGTTTATGTTAATGTAGAGTTTTAAAATTATGTACTCATTCAACCCCTACTCGGAGGGCTGCATGTTAACCACTGCCTTCCATGGCAGAGTTTTAAACTAAAAACATCCAATGCTGAGAAAGAATGGAGTTACAGCCTTTTTTGGACAAACCTCATAAATGACGTTATGCTGAAATTTAAGACGGCCATCATGGAACCAGTTGACCAACTGTTAAATTATAGAGATAAATCCAGGACCGTAATTTTCGCTGTGTCTCGCAGTGCATTAATTTGCATGCCTGCGACTTATACAGCAAAGCGGCATATTTATGTTTTTCCTCCCCCATATTTATAAACCAATTTTTGGCTGAGATCTGACGATTTCATTCATTCTGACCTGCAAAATATTGAAAACTACAATTTTCCGCCACTAGAGAGCCCTCGACTAATATGGCAAGCCAAGTGTCTCATTAATAGGTAAAATGGCTATTAATGAGATACTTGGCTTTCCATACCAAGCCGAATTCGTCTCTCTCTGGAACTCCTGAAGCAAACGTCAAATCAGCTGCATTTCGCCGCACCGGCCAGGAAAAATGCAGCTGATTTGACCAATGAACGAAGTGCATTTGTTAAGGAAAAGTTAGACTGAGATACACTTTTACTATAATTTCGAGCAAACAAATTTGTTTTTAAGTGTTAATCTTGTTAAATTCTTGTTAAGTCCTCCCGTGCACACTCCCGCGGCCGCCATTTGGCAGACAATCCATTTTTGGCACAACACCGGCCCACATTTACGGGTCGTCAGCGGTGACCCATAACAGATGCGACTTACACGGCGAAGAAACACATGTGTATTTTTTCCAGTTTATTTAACCAGGTGAATCCCATTGAGATCACAGATTTCTTTTGCAAAGGAGGCCTGGGCCTGAAGGCAGCCTAACATGCATGATTTTTGGTCTGTGGGAGGAAACTGGAGTTCCCGGAGAAAACCTACGCAAGCACGAGAAGAACATGCAAACTCCACACAGAAAGACCCAGGTCCAACCAGACAAATTTGGAATGATGCGACTTACACGGTGGTGCGATGTGTACGGCGGCAAGTACAGTACCGGTAGTTATGAGTTTAATTAAAATCTGATCAGTGGTTCAAGAGACATTCTTCAGACAGACAGAGAGGGCTGATGCCAATAGTTATTGCCAAAGTTGTAAACAAAAGCATATTGCGATATGTAGCACTCGGAGTGTGTGTTGGAGATGATGCTCAGCTACTACACCATCAGAACTTGAGGTCAAAAATTATACATTTGGTTTAGTTATAGCTATTTTTATGTTTGCTAATGTCACCTAACTGTGGCATGTAAAAATGTACACCCAGTGGTTACTTTGAGCTTCAATAAAAGAAGTCCACTGGTTCGTGGGAAATTTTGCTAACGCTACAGTTACACAAACACAAACACTTCACCTTCAGAGGTACGTAAACAGAAGTAAACATCATCTAACCTACTCATCATGCCGCAGTTTGAGGATTACTGTAACAAATAAAATGACTAATCCAGAAAATCCCATTGAACATAATAAAACAAAACCAACAGAAATATTTACTAATATTTCCCCAGCTGCATGTCGTCTCGAGCATGCAACGCCGACGTGCTCAGCTTCAAAGCCCACAGCTTAAAATGTTTTAATGAGCAGCATGACAATTAGATTGGCTTGTAGCTGTAAACATACAAGTCAGTAAACACTGTGGAGCGCTTGCTTTTACAGCAGCAGCACCAACGACACGCAGAACGGTGTAGCAGGTTGTTTGTTTTTCAGTCCCCTGGGCGAATATGATCCACTCCTCTTCTGCCAACAAGGCACTTCAAGGGGAAGTTGAGGTTATTCTGCATGTTCGTGCTGCTCACCCGGGGTCGCTCCTGCAGAATCTGTGTCAGATTTAGTTGTCCAGTGGCAATAAAACAACCCCTAAGTAGCTTCCCACTTAACTAGCAACATTGTTAGCTAGCATCCAAGATTAAACTAAGAAAAGTTGGACTCTGAGCTGAGACCTGGTTTTTATAGGCAACGTTTGTATCCAGATAAGGTCCATCTGAGGGTTTTACATATAAATGTCATTACTATATAGTTATTTGTTTATTTGAAAATGACAAAAACAAAAAAATATATACCGCATCAGCCAATTGGAGCAGCTAGAAAAGTTTCTAAAGTATAAAATCAAATATTTATTCATCCATTACACTTGATGCATCAACTCACCTCAAACTGGACATTGCAACATTTGTTTAGGAAATAAAAAAACTTTTTATGAAGAATTACAGCTGTATTTTTATATTTTTTATACTTTTTTGAGAATAACCGACAACAATACCATCATATTACTTTAGAATGTGTCAAACTAAACAATGCAATAGTGTTTTTTTGCAGAAGTACAGGTAATCCCCGACTTACGAGCACATCAACACACGAGGTTCCGGACTTACGAGCTGACTAACGAACAGTAAAGTTGTACAGAACATACAGAAAATACAGGTAGTCCCCGACTTACGAGCGAGTTCCGTTACAACGAGTTGCTCGTAACATGGAAATCTCGTAATTCGGAACGGCCGCCACGTGTCTCGTAAGTCCGGAATTTCGCTCGTAAGTTGGAACGGTTTTGCTAGCGCGACTACAAACACTCGTTTTTCATCGAAAAACTGCTTACGAGTGCATAAAAATGATCGGAAACGTGTGTCCACATGTTTAGCTAACGAACTGTGGTGAAAAAACACAGAAAAACTCGGTATTTTTTGCGTTTTTTCCAAAAATTCGCCAGCTCGTAAGTCCGGAACCTCGTAGGTCAGAGCGCTCGTAAGTCGGGGACTACCTGTACAGCACTTGTATGTGTTTTTAGATGAAAGTGTGTTAGCTAACCATTTGTAAACAAGTTTCTGAGCATGTTTATGAACTAGTATGTACGTTTGTGATGAAAAACGAGTGTTCGTAGTAGCGCTAGCAAAATGTTTCTGACTTAACGATCGAAAATCCGAACTTACGAGCGACACGTGTTTCGGGTTCCGACGTACGAGATTTCGTCTTACGAGCACCTCGCAGGAACGGAACTTGCTCGTAAGTCGGGGACTACCTGTATTTTTCCCCCCCAGATCAACACCATGCTGACAAAATTAACTAGAATGAACACAGGCTGTAAAATTAAAAAAGAGTGAAAATATTGATTTCTGCCGTAATTGAAATTTTCGTTAAAATGGGCCCATTAAGACAACAATCAAACAATTCCAGTAACCAAAAGAGCACATCCAATTACTGTATATCCTGTTTTGAGAAATAAACCTTTGAAATTTACTTTTTTTTCCTCTGCTGGCTGTTGCAGCACTGGGAAATCCCTTCATATAATGTATAAATGCATTTGCATTATGAAGCTCTGGGATTGCCCTTTTTTAATATTGGGCTGAAATTCCTGATGACATCACTACAGGAGAAGATTAGGGCCATGGAGCAAAAACTGTTATTTTTTCCTTAATTTTGAGGAAAAAAAGTCAAAATTCTGAAAGAAAGAAAAAAGTGTGAATTAAGATGGATTATGACTTTTTTTCTCAGAATTAAGTTTTTTTTTTTTTAAGTATTGCACCATGGCCATGATCCTCTTCTGTACGTCCCGACCAATTTTTAAAAAAAAAAAAAAGTTTAAACCAGCACTCTCAAAAACAAAAGTAGCGTTTTGCCAGGCCAGCTGATAAATCACCAAATAAAACAAAATAAACTCAATATTGAAAATTTCATTTTGCGAGCAAGGGTGACATTTGTTGAGTTTATTTATATTTCTGCAATTGTAGCTCATTTCTTAAAAGAAAAATTATCTTTAGGGGGTGAAAGTCCGGCACAATTACCTTAGATAAAGAAAATAAAAATCTGGACACCCTTCCCTGCAGAGTGAACGATCAGAACAGACAGACCTAAAAAGTAAGCATTAAAATGGGATTCACTCTTAATCTGAGGCCACTTCAGTCTGTGGCTTCTGAATCTGTCTTTCAGTCAAAGTAACACATCCATCATGAACACTTCCATCATGAACACATTCATCATGAACACTTCCATCATGAACACTTCCATCATGAACACATTCATCATGAACACATCCATCATGAACACTTCCATCATGAACACTTCCATCATGAACACTTCCATCATGAACACTTCCATCATGAACACTTCCATCATGAACACTTCCATCACTGTGTTATCCCTTGAACGTACCACCGACTCGTAAAAATATACTTTTGTCTCATCTTCTCGGAAGCTGCCGGTCTTTCTGACTTTAATCCTCCCCGACGACAAGGAGGACCTTTAAACTGAAGAAACAAGACCCAGGCAAAGAGAACAGCACCCCCACAGCTGGAACAAGATTTATCATGCCACCTAAATTGGTTTTCGTCACAACTGGCTGTCGGAGTTTGTGGGTTCGAGTGTGTCAGATTTAACACAGTTCCCTTTCAGAGGCTGTGGGCCGCAGCTCACCACCCACACTCCCCACGGGGGAACAACCATCTCCTGCACGTCCCCTTCAGTGCCTCGACAACGCAAACCGTTCTCATCATCGGTCCCTGCAGCGCCGAGCAGAGATTTACAGTCTGCGGCATCTGGTTGGTCAACGCATGACACACAGTGTACAGAGAAGCAACTACAGCTTCTCACTGACGGGAAGGTGTGTCGAGGTCAAACCTACATCACCGTGGACGCCGATGTTTCATGCGCCTGGAGACAATGTAATATTTCTGCTTCTCTGCACCGCTGACCAGCACAGGAGCCACCACTGCAGGTCATCACAAACTGGCAGCTCTGCACCGCACGCAAAGAGGCTGAGGCAGCTTTTCTCCGGCACGGTTTGTGCATCTGAGGAGACGTGAAACGGTGTAATTTATGTGTAAAGCAGGTAAAAAATATTTGTTTCCCCGAGTGTCTTCCATGCAGCGTCTAAAGAATGAGACGGGTTAAACCCAATTAACTCCTCGGACAAAGGGATTCCTTGTTCGCCATCTAAAAAAGTGAGTGATGCAGACCTTTGCACCATTTTACGGCTCGATTATAATTTATGCCACCCCCTAAACAGGAGTCGCACACTGCGTCTCCTTTGTGTAGCGCCAACTTTACGGCCGGGGGGAGAATCTCATGAGAAAGAAAAGAGGCAGTGTCATGCGGTCACAAGGCATTTTACGCTAACAAAAAAAAAAAAAGGGAGAGAAAATTGTGTCAGCACTTTCTGCCAGGGAGCAAGAGGCCAGCGTTCAGAGCTGTTGGCCTCTTTCTCAGAGGAGAGCCAGGGTTTAATGGGGCTACTCTTCCACTCCATTTGCCAGCTTGCATCTTTAGCGCCACAGATGTGCCCACGTGATGCAGCGAGTGTCACTCTGCATACCTCTCTGCAGCCTGGGAGCCACACGCCCTGGAACAGCTGACAGAAGCCGTTTGTCTGCATGTTGGAAATTAAACAATCACGTGCGTGGGTGAGACAACATTTAACACTCAGAAACTGCTTTTCTTCTGCGTCTCGTTGCAAAAGCTTTGGAATAAAGCATGGAATGTATATATTTATACGTACTATAGGGCTGGGCCATATCATATTGTTCACGATAATACTGGTAAAAAAAAAGCTTGCCCGGGCAAAAAAATGATATCATGATATGCTAATTTCATAAAAGTAATACATCAGGGCGCCCCGCCCACTTAACAGAGTGCTTCGAACGACCAAACCGAACTGTGCTCCTCCCCACCACTTGTCTGTACTGGTGTAACGCTAATTAATTACGCGCAATACTAGCTAGCTAAAATGCTAAAAACAAACAACGCGCGTCTCAGCTTCTCTCCATCCAGCTCTAAACTGCAGGTACAGACAGCTCAACTGTCTCCCCCTCCCCCCACCCCGCTCTGAGCTGCCGGTGCGGGCTGCGTCTCCCCCGCTCTAAACTGTCGGTACAAACACGCGCAGCTCAACTGTCTCTTGAGTTCCACAGTCGGTCCACGGACCAAGAGGCAGGTGATCAGAGACAGATCAGTCAGATAAATGAATAATTCCTGCATGAATAGATGAAGCTGAAACACCAACAAGCTTCAGGGTCAGCTGATCACCTTGTTACAAGTTCTGGAAGTTCTAGCTCATTTAAAGGCAACATATTTTGTTGTAGGTTTAATTTATGCTCAACAGATCTTAAGCTTCATTTTATTTAGTTGTTTTGGGAAACTAGTCAAAGTCAACTTTATTGTCAAAACTGCAATATGTACAGGACATACACAGGATTGAAGTTGCATTTCAACTACACCTGCATTTAGTTTTTGTAGTGGATTTTGTTGATCTATATTTTGTGCAGACTTTTTCAATCTAAATAACAGAAGGATCATTTTTATTTTTATACTTTGAGACTGAATACTTTACTAAATAAAGTACTTTCAGTAAAATTACCCCTTGTTTTTTAATTTTATATAATACTGCAAAGCAACATGTTAAGTTAATTTTGTCAAATAAATAACTTTGTTTTCTGTGTTTTTTGTTTTTTGTTATACTGGTTAACAAAATTTAGAATGCTCTGAAATATCACAATATTTGAGCCATATCGCCCACTCCTAACGTACTATAACTTTCTGGAAAGGTACATCATATCACTAGGAGAAAATTTAAAGAAAACTGCACCAATCGATAAGGATCAATATGATTTTAGTGAAATGGCTGGAAACCCAGCCTGTTGCTTTGGAGCTCCATGACTCAGCCAAACTTCACAGTAGAAATATCAATCAAAACTTATTTTGGCACATTTCAAAATATCTATAGAACTATTACAGACAACTATACATTATCTGTCTCTGAGATGGCAACATGAGAAGGTTTCGCTCTGACTTTGGATCAATTTCAGAACCAAACAACTCTCATGGCCAGCCAGGCGTGGAGTAATTGAAGCGGTTGCAGGATGACACCTCTATCAGCCGTAGGAGTGGATTTTTGACTGACAGGTGCTTGAAATGACAACACTCTTAATACACATTTGTTTATATTCCCAAAGAAACTGGAAAGAGGCCACATGACTGTATGTTCTCATCTTTTTCTTAAGTACAACATACAAGAAATGTTATTTATCAATTAGATTGGAAAATAGTAGATTGTTCTTGTCTTTATTGTCTATCAGGTCTAAATATTTCTTGTTTGATTATTTGTAATGTACTGATCAAGAAAATATGAACACTGCTGCAATATCTTTTAGACATGTCTCACTTTACTTAAGACAGCTAGTTTTAAAAGACTTATATTAACATTAATATTGTAATGACGCCAACACTGCAGACGGAGTCCAGCAAAACGGGGTTTATTCAGAAACAGGGAAGAGCTGCTATCACTGAGGCTACAGCTCACGCCTCAAAAGAAAACGCGGTACACACGCGAGCGAACACACTGCTAGCTCCCTGCTAACAACAACACGCTCTCGGACTCTTCTTCTTCGTCTCTCTTTTCCCGGTCCCTCCTCCCTGCTCCTACCCCTCCCCTACCCCCACGACCAGTCCAACACATGAGGGCGGGGGTCAACAGAATCACAACAGCTCAACAGAACACAGTACAACTCAATAAATACACAGAAACACTTGGACCCAAAGCAAAACCAACACAGGGTCGTTACAATATTAAAAGGGTCACTCAAATGGATACTTTTTTTTAAAGTGTGCTTTTTTATTATTGAGTGGTTGTTTTGTTGTTGTTTTTTCCACTGGCACCAGGTAGTGTCACGCTACTAAAAGGACCGCAAGGTAGCTGTAATCAAAAAATTTATACCAACTACAAAATTTTATTTTTACTTCTTTAAATTTTATGTATACGTCTATAAATAAAAGTTGAAGATATAGAATGGCTGTCTTTAGTAGCAACTATAGAATGTTTGTTTTGTGCATCATATTAAAGTTATTAAAATAATGACCACTTTTAATGCTAACAGCTAGGCTAACTGTTGATCCGCATAGGTTGTTTTGACATGTCAATGTGCACTCTATATTTAAAAAATAAATAAATATGTGTACAAAAAACAATATTATTTTAACCCCTCAACAGCTTGCTGTTTTAACACTTTGGAGTAGGGGACCCCAACAACCGGTGGCGGACCAGTACCGGGCCGTGGATCTTTTAGGATTATTTTTAAAGGAAAAAAAGAAACACTTGTTAAAGGCAGCCATATTAATAATAATAATAATAATAATAATAATAATAATAATGAATTCAATTTATAACGCACTTTTCATTAATGAAAATCTCATTATTATTAAATGTGTCTGCGCTGAGAGCATCGCGTTTAGTGGCTGTGATAAAACATTACCCGTACAGTACTGTATATTAAATCAATCACAAAATAATATAAATGAAAATTCAAAATATTCCATTATAATTGTATGTAGTACTATGTGGTAAAATGTGTTATTTACTACTTCCGGCTCTTGGCGAAGCAGGTCGCTCTCTGCTCCTCTCCTGCCCTAACGTTTTCCTCCTCCCTGCTTTTGCTCTCTGTCTCGTCTGCAATTTTTCAGTGCTCACTCGAAGCAATTTGGAACATGGATTTAATCACGAGGGCTGTCTCCTCTATCGATAATATTTTTTTTCCACGAAGCGCTCCGGACCAGGAGAAATCGGCGTGCCCCCTCGACACGCATGCGGCCGGATATATCATGGATGTGNCTTCTATCATTTCATGCAAATTTGTAAGATGATGTCAGTGGACCTTTAACTCCATTAAAATGAGTCACAAGACAACATGTAGGCATCAACAAATTGTGTACAGCAAAAATAAAATGTATACAATTTAATCATAGCAAAAACTTTTTTACAGTGTGCAATAATAGATTTAGTTTTAAATTTGTATAATAATAATATAATAATAACAACCATTTTATTTAAAAGCGTCTTTCAGGACACCCAAGGACACTTCACAGCAAGAAAACAAACAAACACAGTTCAAACATCAGCAGTAACAAATTGAAATATAAAATAAAGAAAGAATATAAAATACAAAAGAATATAAACTACATTTAGTAAAGTTAAATGATAAGCAAGTCTAAAGAGATGTGAAAGTTCATGCTCAGTAATCCAGGTATCAAATCCGATAATTCTCAATCAGGTCATCTGGACAGTTTCTTTTTAGTAGAAACGTTTCACCCTCACTCCAGAGGGCTTCATCAGTCAGAGTAGTTCCAGCACGCTGTTCCCCCACCAAGTAAACAACTTAAGTGGACCAACCAGTTTGCTGGAGCCAAGATGGTTTCTGGAGGCCGTCCTGTCCCTCGTCGACTCCTCCCAGGCAGGCAGCCACAGCCAAAGTGGTTCAAGACAAGAAAGTTCATGCTCAATAATCCAGGTATCAAATCCGATAATTCTCAATCAGGTCATCTGGACAGTTTCTTTTTAGTAGAAACGTTTCACCCTCACTCCAGAGGGCTTCATCACTTAAGTTGTTTACTTGGTGGGGGAACAGCGTGCTGGAACTACTCTGACTGATGAAGCCCTCTGGAGTGAGGGTGAAACGTTTCTACTAAAAAGAAACTGTCCAGATGACCTGATTGAGAATTATCGGATCTAAAGAGATGTGTTTTCAGGGCTGTCTTGAACAGAGAAAGGGAGGTGGTGTTTCGAAGGTCTGGCGGTAGAGCGTTCCAGAGGTGAGGGGCAGAGCAGGTGAAGGCCCTGCTCCCCATGGTGGAGAGGTGGGCAGAGGGTACATGGAGATGTAGCGAAGAGGAGGATCTGAGAGAGCGTGATGGGATGGAGATTTGTAGGAGGTCAGATAGATAAGGAGGGGCAAGGTTGTGGATAGCTTTGAACGTGAGAAGTAGAATTTTGAAGACGATGCGTGATTTAACCGGGAGCCATAAAGTCGAAGCGTAGGCTGTGGGGATTATTCAGTTAAGTTTATTTATATAGTGCCAAGTCATCTCGGCCGGCACTGAACAGAAACATCCATATAAAAAAAGTTCACACTGTTTATCTGAGGAGCAGACTGCTTTGAGTTTAACTCCATCGCAGAAAAACTTATCACTCAAATAATAAATCAGTCTCTTCAATCTGGTCATGTTCCACTGCCTCTAAAAACTGCCATCATTAGGCCTCTTCTGAAAAAATCTAATTTGGATCCCGACATTTTTTCTAATTACCGCCCAATTTCACACCTCCCTTTTCTGTCTAAAGTGCTGGAAAAAGCAGTTGCTGCTCAGCTGCAGGATCACTTACAACAACACTCCCTGTATGAGAAGTTCCAGTCTGGATTCAGGGCAGCTCACAGTACTGAGACTGCACTGCTGAGAGTTACTAATGATGTCCTCTTGGCTGCTGACACTGGCTCTCCCTCCATCCTTGTCCTCCTTGACCTCACTGCAGCCTTCGACACTGTGGACCATAGTATCCTCCTCCACCGTCTTCATGTGGAGGTCGGTCTCTGTGACACCGTCCTGGACTGGTTTAAATCTTTCCTCTCCAATAGGCTGGAATGTGTTAGTCTTGGCAACGCCACGTCCCAGACAGTCTCTGTCTCCTGTGGTGTCCCTCAGGGGTCGGTTCTGGGGCCCCTGTTGTTTTCCCTTTACATGCTGCCTTTAGGTCAAATTATTAATCAGTTCAACATTTCTTTTCACTGTTATGCCGACGATACACAGCTTTACATCAGGACTGGAGCATCCTCATCTTCCACCTTGTCATCTCCATCTTCACTCACTGCCCTCTCTGCCTGCCTGGAGGCAATTAGGGCATGGATGAATCAGAACTTTCTTCAATTAAACTGCTCCAAGACCGAGGCCATACTGATTGGCACCCCTCACCAGGTACAGACATCTACTATAACAACACTTTCCTTTTCTGGACAAGACATCCCCCTCTCCACCTCTGTTACAAATCTTGGAATAAAAATGGACTCCAATCTTACATTTGAAAATCACATTAAGCTTCTGTTTAAAACTTGCTTCTTCCATCTTCGAAACATCTCTAGACTTCGCCCATCCCTAACTTTTTCCGATGCTGAGAAGCTCGTCCATGCTTTTGTCTCCTCCAGGCTCGACTACTGCAACTCCCTGTTTATTGGAATCCCTGGCAAAAACCTTCAGAAACTTCAATATATTCAAAACAGTGCTGCAAGGATCTTGTTGCGAGTTCGTAAATTTGAACATATTACGCCCATTCTTCATAACCTTCATTGGCTTCCTGTCGCCTACAGAATTCAGTACAAAACTGCTCTCATTACACATCAATGCTTACATGGAACTTCACCAGATTATCTGAAGGATATTCTTATTCCACACTCATCCACCCGGTCGCTGCGGTCACAGAACAGTAATCTCCTTCACATTCCGAGAACCAAATTAAGGACCATGGGAGACCGGGCTTTCAGTGTGGCTGCCCCCCGCCTGTGGAACTCTCTTCCTGACTGTCTGAGGGTCCCACAGTCTGTGGTTGACTTTAAGAGCGGCTTGAAGACCTTTCTTTTCAACCGAGCATACTCTGCCTCCTCATGATTCTACTTTTGATCTTAGTTGATACTGTTATTGATTTTACTTGTTTTATTACTTGTTTTATTGACATTTAATTTCTGTTGCACCGTGTAGCACTTTGAGATTTTCATTAATGAAAAGTGCGTTATAAATTGAATTCATTATTATTATTATTATTATTAGAATTCTCATCTTGAGCAAGCACAAAGGCGACAGTGGAAAGGAAAAACTCCCTCATGAAAAGGAGTTCTCGAGGCTCAATGAGACTACCTGTATAAATAAAGGGTAAATAAAAATAAATGAGGAAGAAACCTTCAGCAAAACCAGGCTCAGGACAAGCAGCCATCTGCTTCGACCGGATACCAAGTGATCTTGTTTTTACAGGTGCTGCCATGTTGTAATTATGGAACCAGAGTTTGTGTACTGTAGATGTGCTTATCCCCAACACACAATCATGGCGTCACATGGCCTTTCTTTTGAGCATGAACAACAAAAACTACCCCCAGCTCCTGCAGGTAAGGGGTGTTCAATTCAGGACAAATTGAGGTAGCTGATTTGTCAGTTGCTGACAAGCCTACTGGATTGATTGACAGGTGGCATTGAGGATCCAACTTGTGCAAAATA
>JBBPBX010001003.1:76422-105178 GCA_038048925.1 Garcialebias charrua | reverse complement strand
ATATATATATATATTTTTAATACCAAATTTGATATCTTTCCATGCAGGGGAAAAAATCACCTTGAAGAGACTTGGATATCAACCGAATATGTAACTCCTTCCAAAAACCACATACAATCTCACATTCGTAAAACACATGTTCTGTTGATTCCAACAAAGATTTACAGAAATAACAATTCTCCATTTCAAAATTGAATATTCTTTTCAAGAACTCTTGTGAAGGGTAAATATCTTTTACAATTCTAAAGTGGATTTCTTTAAATGTAGGAGGGATTAGAATTTTAAAAAATTAGTTCTGATTCATCTAATTTCTACGGAGCCCGTCTGGTGACATGGTAGGAAATAAAATTATCATGTGGCCACTTGATACTTTCGCGTGGCCACGTGATACTTTCGCGTGGCCACTTGATACTTTCGCGTGGCCACTTGATAATTATCACGTGGCCACGCGAAAGTATCAAGTGGCCACATGATAATTATCGCGTGGCCACTTGATAATTATCAAGTGGCCACGTGATAACGTTGTTCTATGTTTCACGTTCACGCTCCGTGGATTCACTTGTCACTTCCTCCTGAGCCGCACCTGCTGTCAGACTGCCCCTCTGAATTAAATTGAATGTGAAATCAGCCTTAAATATAAGGATATCCAGGCAGAGTGTGCTGTAACATTAGTTTTACGTTGTATATTTCACGTTCACGCTCCGTGGATTCACCTGTCACTTCCTCCTTGAGCAGACGCAGCACCTGCTGTCAGACTGTCCCTCTGAGGAGCGGTGGTTCACTTAGGGACCGTCAACAAATTACTGTATTTTAAGAGTATTTGTGAAAGCAGCACCATGTATCATAAATAAAGTTTCTCAGTATTCTGCATGTTAATAAATCATGAATTTTCTCACCATTTATAATCCAGAAGAACAAGATGGCACTTGTGTTTCAAAGGTAGCCTACTATAACGTTATTTTAAAGCATCCAAGTTCATTGAAGGATTCAAAGATTCAAGATTCTTTGTCATTCCACCACATGTGGTGGAACAAAATTATGTACACAGGGTCCCAGTTACATCCAACAAAAGTTTTAAAATCTGTGTAAAAGAAAATCAATCAATCAATCAACTTTGTTTTAAGTGGCACATTTTAAAAACCATAGAGTTAACCAAAGTGCTGTACAATAACACAAAAGACAAGTTAATTAAAAAGATAAAAAAACATACAAAGCATACACAAATAAAAAATACCAGTCTTACTGCAGGTGTGTTAAAATTCATTCAACCTTTATTTCGTCAGGTTAATCTCATTGAGCCTCGAGGACTCATTTACAAGAGCGACCTGCTTCAAACTATAGAATGATGAAAACAGCAACAGTAGAAATGTCCTTAAACAATCAACAATAGACCAACATAAAAGAGAAATACAGATTTTTTTAAACAAATTAAAACAAAACATTAAAGTAACAAAACATTATAAAGTGAAATCAGTAACAGTAATCAGTAACAGGAACATATCTGCATTGGTTTTTGCCAGGATTCCAACAGATTCTTAAAACCATTTAGAGAGGTCAAGGCTGAGAGCTTCAGATCTTTTTGTAAGATACTCCAGGAGCGGAGTAGGAGAAGGCCCTTTTGACAAGTTCAGTCCTCACTGAGGGAACACTGCAGGTAATCATGTCCTGAGAGCGCACGCTGTAGCTGCACTCACGCAGAGACATGTAGGAGGAGATGTATGAAGGCAGCAGACCAAGAAACGATTTAAAGATGAAAATGTACCAGTGGAAGAGTCTGTGTTAATTAATGATGTCCAGTTAGAATACTGGGCAGTGGTGGGTATGATAATCACAGCCAGTTATGAATCTTAGAGCAACAAATTCAATAAAAGATAAGATCATGTGTTAAAAGCCACAGAATAAAAGTGTGTTTTTAAAAGAGATTTAAAAACAGGAAGAGAGGAGGCCTGTCTGACACTCAATCTGTAATAAGCTCTAAGATATGAACTAAGAACAACGTTCACTAAAAACATACTACAGTATAAGCACACACTTTCAGAGGGCTTCATCAGTCTGAGGAGTCCCAAATAAACTGTTTTCTCCACTAAAAAAGTTAAGTCTGGTCCTCTGGACTTTCAAAAAAAAAAAAATTGTAGAAACGTTTCAAACTGGATGATCCACTATGAGAAGGTTCTAAGACTGAACTGAATACAGCATCAGACTGAAGAAGTGTATGGGATGAAAGACAAATCGTTTCTGCAATTCTTTTTTTGTTTGTTTTGTTTTTGAATGTCCAGAGGAACATACTTAACTTTTTTTGATGATTACTGAGCATGCATCAGGATGTTTTCCCCACTAAACAGCACACTCCTGTAGTGGACCAACCAGTTTGCTGGTTTTGCTGGTGACTGATAAAGCCCTCCAAATAGAGGGTGAAACATCTTTCCACAAAAAAGAATTTGTCCAGATGACCTGACTGACCATTATTGTATTTTGTATCTGGATGATTGAGCATGAACTTTGATGCTTTAAAAGAAAGTTACAGTACTTTTGAAACACAAGTGCCACCTTGTTCTTCTGGATTTTAAATGGTGAGAAAATTCATGATTTATTAACATGCAGAATACTGAGAAACTTTGTTTATGATACATGGTGCTGCTTTCACAAATACTCTTAAAATACAGTAATTTGTTGACGGTCCCTAAGTGAACCACCGCTCCTCAGAGGGACAGTCTGACAGCAGGTGCTGCGTCTGCTCAAGGAGGAAGTGACAGGTGAATCCACGGAGCGTGAACGTGAAATATACAACGTAAAACTAATGTTACAGCACACTCTGCCTGGATATCCTTATATTTAAGGCTGATTTCACATTCAATTTAATTCAGAGGGGCAGTCTGACAGCAGGTGCGGCTCAGGAGGAAGTGACAAGTGAATCCACGGAGCGTGAACGTGAAACATAGAACAACGTTATCACGTGGCCACTTGATAATTATCAAGTGGTCATTTGATAATTATCAAGTGGTCACTTGATACTTGATAATTATCAAGTGGTCACTTGATAATTATCAAGTGGTCACTTGATAATTATCAAGTGCGTGTTGCATTTTTTATCTGGCATTGGTTTCCTGTTGAAATGTGACTTTAAGGTTTCAAAGTTACCCGTGAAACTCTCTGCTTTTCATCAGCAAGTTCTGTTTTACTGGAAAATGATTTTCAGGCATAATTTTAATAATGTCCCATTGTGGAACAACAGGGTGATTCTAAAGAGAAGAAAATCAATGTTTATGGAAGGTTGGATGGAAAAACTAATTTGGTCTATTGTTCATTTCATAAATGATAAAGGAGATTTGTTAAAATACGAAGACTTTTGTAATAAATATAAAATAATTTGTACTCCTGAGAATTACAAAATGGTGATCGATAGCATTCCAAAAGTTATGAATAATTTAATTCAAAATAATTTGGATCAGACCCAAACCCCTAGATTGCATAAAATAATAATTAATGATACAAACTTTGTAGATAAAAAATGCAATAACATAGTTTTAAGAAATTCCTTAATCAACGAGATCTATCCTGGATCCTCCAAAAGAACATATCAATAAAAAAAAAAAATACTTTAGCAAACAAGAAATTAGATCAATCAGAACTAAATTTTTGAAATTTCCCTCTTAAATTTAAAGAAATCCACTTTAAAATTGTAAATGATATTTACCCTTCACAGGAGTTCTTGAAAAGAATATTCAAATTTGAAAAGGAGAATTGTTATTTCTGTAAATCTTTGTTGGAATCAACAGAACATGCGTTTTACGAATGTGAGATTGTATGTGGTTTTTGGAAGGAGTTACATATTTGGTTGATATCCAAGTCTCTTCAAGGTGATTTTTTTCCCCTGCATGGAAAGATATCAAATTTGGTATTAAAAATATATATATATATTGAATTTTTGATAAACAATATAATATTGTTTGCCAAATTCTAAATTCATATATGTCATTTTTCAAAAGTTATTCCATGTGTAAAAGCATTTAAAAATGACTTTTTATTATTTGGTAAATCCTTAAAGAAAATTAATACAGTCCCAGCTATCAAACTTTTTTCTCTCATCTCAGAATTTAAATTGGTATAAACCCTATTTTTTAAATCTCTCTATTTCTTCTCTTTATGTATCCTTTTCTTGTTCAATTGTTCATTCTGTAATTGAACTTATTCTAATATGTTATAATCCTGGAAATTTTTACATTGATAAGGAGGTTTAGTTATGTTTGCTGAAATTGATTCGTTAAAATGTGAATTTGTCATTGCCTGTTTTTGTATGTTTTTGTTATTGTTCATTAAATAAATAAAATAAAATAAAATAAAAAGGTCTCCGGAGGGAGAATCAAGCTGGAAGTACAGATACGCAGCGGCCAGTTATGGTTAGAACGGAAGTTTTCTGACGTCATTGTGAAAGGGGCATGCGCACCTCTGATACGCACAACACAAAAATTAAAGGCACTAAATTCCGCTTTGATTTCCCATCATGCATCTGTCTTCAACAGCTAATATAGAATAAAAATGGTCAAAATAGTCAAGATGTTCAAAATGATTCCAACATTCTGTTTTTATGATATTTATTTAATTTGAACCCAGATATGTCCTTATCTATGGAACCCATAAATGTGCTTATAGAGCTTGGGAACTGACGTCACAACGGAATGCGCCGCCGCCATGTTTTCGGACCTCCTTGACCAAAACAAACATTGCGTAAAACACCACACGAAGAACAAACGTGGACCGCGAGAAACTGAAGATCAAGATTTGTTACCGCGACAAACTTAACAAAGAAGCGAAGCAGCGCTATCTTGTTAAAATTGATTCAATTGGGCTAGATCCATATGAGCACAGTCAGTGGACCGGTGATTTCAACGAGCTACTGCAACTTACATTTCCCGACATAGTAAGCTACCTTGTGTGCGGTCTGAGTGCCTACACATGTGAGCAGTTCAGGAATTATAAATCTCTGGAAAGTCATCTTAATTTCACAAATGGATGGGTGCAGGACCTGCAGATTTTTCAAGTCAACGACCAAAAAACTGTTGTTCTCACGAAGGTAGGTGAACACACAGGGAGGTTGACATGTCGTCAGCAGCTGTTGCCATTTTCTTCTCAAACTGCTGTAGGAGTTTTTAATTTTTGTCGATGCGCTTTGAGAAAATTTTTAGAAAAACGGATCAAAGTAAATCACCCGAGTTTTTCTAGTGACCCCTTAAAAAGATAAGCTGCCATGAAGAACATTATTTTATCTGCCCTTGTTCCCAAATTGATAATGATTTGGTTGAGGAGGAGGTTTGTTTACAAAACAGATGTCCACATGGTTTTTAAATTGTTCTAATGGGTTCTAACCCACCCATCTATCCATCATCCACCCATCCACCCATCCGCCCATCCATCCATCCATCCATCCATCCACACATTCATCCATCCATCCACCCATCCATCATCCATCCATCCACCCATCCATCCATCCACCCATCCATCATCCACCTATCCAATGTAATATTAATTCATACCTTTTCTGCTACTGTGGAATAGGCTATTATTAAGTTTTATTAGGTTTTTAGAATATACTGTATTTGCAACCTATGGAAAAAGTAGTGATGTGAAGGCAATGTATTTTACAATTTTATGTTGATTATTGTAGTGTAACACCACCGCTTGAGGTGGAGAAGTGTCACGAACACATCTGAAGGTCGTGGGGTGGAGAAGGAGTAACCACGCTGAAAGGGTTAAGCTTGACTGCACGGACTTTATTCAGCTCTTCAATACAACGTCATCCCCTCATGAATGCTGCCCGCGTCTCCCCGTTGTTTTCGCCCGCTTAACCTGAACACCCCCAAAAACCCACGAAGAAGAAGTCTCTTAAAGACACAGTAACCTAAATACGTAACTGCCCAAATAAATCATCTTACATCAAAATAAATCAAAATAAATCATCTTACATACTTCCCCCTCTTTAAATGAAATGTCCTCATTTCAAAATAAGGTAACCATAGTAACAATAAGAGAAAATAAATCATCTTCCCAAAACACAATCTCAGAACAATAAAACTTACAACAAAGTCCACATATAGAACAGTTTTTTTTTTTTTTTTTTTTTTACTTTGTCACGACAACAGTCGTCGTGGCTTCCTAACCATGCGCCCACACCTGGTGACAACTGTACCCTCAGAAGGCGGCAAGCTAAGAGGTGTTTGCGCCGGCTGCTGGGAGACTGGTTCAGTTTGTCTCCTTGGTGAAAGTGTCAATGACCTCGCAGTTTCTGCTGTCTGTGCTGTTTGGCCAAAGATCAAGGGCAATGAGCCAGACAAAGCTGTGTACTTCGGCAGCGTGTTCATGTTTGGCATTGGGACAGATTGATTGCCCTCCATTGTTAATGTGTCTGTGGAACCACGATAAGGTTTCAACCGATCATAGTGGATGACCTTGGTCGCAGCCTGAGGGTGTTGCACATCCACCAGCTTGTAAAGGAGCCCTTTGTCGTCCACAGATACAACCTTATATGGTCCAGTCCAGTTTGGAGCAAGCTTCTGTCGTTGTGTGGTGGGATCATCCATCCATACCAGATCACCACAAACGTATGGCCTGAACCTCGTGTCCTTGTTGTAGTAGTATTCCCGTTTTTGTCTCTGTTCTTCACTATGTAGAAAAACAGTCTCAAAAGCACCCTGATGCATGCTCAATAATCCAGGTAGAAAAATCTAAAAAAGCTAAGTCTGGTCCTCTGGACATTCAAAAAAACAAAAAAACAAAACAAAGCAAAAAATTGTAGAAACGTTTCGTCTTTCGTCCGAAAGACTTCCTCAGTCTGAGGTGCTGGGTTCAGCTCAGTCTTATAAATAGCACCCTCTCACAGTGTTACACAACCAGTTGGCTGATGACAGCCTGAAACCAGCTGCTCACATGATCAAGGAGGACCATCAGCCTAACAATGGATCGTTAGCACCCTGATGGTTGTTTGCTATTCACAGAGGGCTGAGTGATACCAGCAATCACAGCATTGTAGGAGGGGGACAGTTGAACTCGGAGGCCTCCACCCCTGTTTAATGATGGGCGGTTTCTTTTCACAAAGATGGCCTCCTTTACTCCTCTCTCAAACCATCGTTCCTCTCTATCAAGGATGTGAACATCTTCATCCCTGAAAGAGTGACCGCTGGCCTGGAGATGAGTGTAGACTGCAGAGTCCTGACCTGATGATGTTGATCTTCTGTGCTGGGCCATCCTTTTGGCCAGTGGCTGTTTAGTTTCCCCGATATAAGACTGATCACAGCCCTCCTGACACTGAACAGCATACACAATGTTACTCTGTTTTTGCCGGGGGACTGGATCTTTGGGATGAACCAGTTTTTGCCGTAATGTATTTTGAGGTTTAAAAGCCACTGGGACGTTGTGTTTAGAAAATAAACGTCTCAATGTCTCTGAAACCCCTGCAACATATGGAATGGCCACTGGTCTGGGTCTGGGTTCCTTCTTTTCACCTGATGGCTGGCTGGAGTCCTGTTTGGGTTTCTTCTCTGCTTTCAGGAAGGCCCAGTTAGGATATCCACATTTCTCTAGAGCCTGTTTTGTGTGTGATTTCTCCTTCTGTCTGGCTCCTGCGTTAGTGGGGACGCTGTCTGCTCTGTGGTACAGAGTCCTGATGACTCCTAACTTGTGCTCCAGAGGGTGATGGGAGTCAAACTGTAAATACTGGTCTGTGTGGGTGGGTTTGCGGTACACCTCAGTTTGCAAATTTCCTCTATCAGAAACTGAGACCTCACAGTCCAAGAAAGCCAACCTGCCATTTCTTACATCTTCTCGTGTGAACTTGATATATTTATCCACAGAGTTGATGTGATCAGTGAAATGTTGGACTTCCTGAGATTTAATTTTAACCCAGGTGTCATCAACATACCTGAACCAATGACTTGGTGGTCTCCCCGTAAAGGATGTCAAGGCTCTCTTTTCTACCTCCTCCATGTACAGGTTGGCAACAATAGGAGAAACTGGAGACCCCATAGCACATCCATGTTTCTGCCTATAATATTGCTCCCCATATGTGAAGTAGGTTGACTGCAGGCACAGTTTCAAGAGTTGACACAGTTGCTCTGTGGAAAGCGTGGTTCTGCTGTTCAGAGTGGTGTCTGATTTCAGCTCAGCTGAAGAACAGGCAGCTCAGAACACCACATACAGAACACCATGGACTTTGTGGATAAGGTGAGGGATGTCATCATGGAGACGGATGAAACAATGGTCTCTTTTGATGTTACATCACTCTTTACGTGCATTCCTGTTGATGAAGCAGTAGAGGTGGTCTGTTTAAGGTTAAAATCAGACACCACTCTGAACAGCAGAACCACGCTTTCCACAGAGCAACTGTGTCAACTCTTGAAACTGTGCCTGCAGTCAACCTACTTCACATATGGGGAGCAATATTATAGGCAGAAACATGGATGTGCTATGGGGTCTCCAGTTTCTCCTATTGTTGCCAACCTGTACATGGAGGAGGTAGAAAAGAGAGCCTTGACATCCTTTACGGGGAGACCACCAAGTCATTGGTTCAGGTATGTTGATGACACCTGGGTTAAAATTAAATCTCAGGAAGTCCAACATTTCACTGATCACATCAACTCTGTGGATAAATATATCAAGTTCACACGAGAAGATGTAAGAAATGGCAGGTTGGCTTTCTTGGACTGTGAGGTCTCAGTTTCTGATAGAGGAAATTTGCAAACTGAGGTGTACCGCAAACCCACCCACACAGACCAGTATTTACAGTTTGACTCCCATCACCCTCTGGAGCACAAGTTAGGAGTCATCAGGACTCTGTACCACAGAGCAGACAGCGTCCCCACTAACGCAGGAGCCAGACAGAAGGAGAAATCACACACAAAACAGGCTCTAGAGAAATGTGGATATCCTAACTGGGCCTTCCTGAAAGCAGAGAAGAAACCCAAACAGGACTCCAGCCAGCCATCAGGTGAAAAGAAGGAACCCAGACCCAGACCAGTGGCCATTCCATATGTTGCAGGGGTTTCAGAGACATTGAGACGTTTATTTTCTAAACACAACGTCCCAGTGGCTTTTAAACCTCAAAATACATTACGGCAAAAACTGGTTCATCCCAAAGATCCAGTCCCCCGGCAAAAACAGAGTAACATTGTGTATGCTGTTCAGTGTCAGGAGGGCTGTGATCAGTCTTATATCGGGGAAACTAAACAGCCACTGGCCAAAAGGATGGCCCAGCACAGAAGATCAACATCATCAGGTCAGGACTCTGCAGTCTACACTCATCTCCAGGCCAGCGGTCACTCTTTCAGGGATGAAGATGTTCACATCCTTGATAGAGAGGAACGATGGTTTGAGAGAGGAGTAAAGGAGGCCATCTTTGTGAAAAGAAACCGCCCATCATTAAACAGGGGTGGAGGCCTCCGGGTTCAACTGTCCCCCTCCTACAATGCTGTGATTGCTGGTATCACTCAGCCCTCTGTGAATAGCAAACAACCATCAGGGTGCTAACGATCCATTGTTAGGCTGATGGTCCTCCTTGATCATGTGAGCAGCTGGTTTCAGGCTGTCATCAGCCAACTGGTTGTGTAACACTGTGAGAGGGTGCTATTTATAAGACTGAGCTGAACCCAGCACCTCAGACTGAGGAAGTCTTTCGGACGAAAGACGAAACGTTTCTACAATTTTTTGCTTTGTTTTGTTTTTTTGTTTTTTTGAATGTCCAGAGGACCAGACTTAGCTTTTTTAGAGTCTCAAAAGCAGCGTCCATCCGTCGAGCCAGTTCTGCACCATAGTTAGTCGGACTATCAGAAACTGTTGGCGATGAAACATGAACAGTAGCCGGTAGTCTGGGCTCTCTGCCATGCACAAGGAAGTAAGGAGAATACCCTGTGCTCGAGTGTGGCGTAGAGTTGAATGAAAGCACCACAGCAGGAAGGTAGTGGTCCCACTCACCCCCATAGTCCTGGATGAGTCGAGCCAACTGTTCTTTCAAAGTCCTGTTAAATCTTTCCACCATACCATTCCCTCTTGGGTGATATGGGGAGGTCCTTTTCTTTGTCATCTGTAGTTTCTGACAAATGTTTTGTATAATTTCTGACTCATATTGTCGTCCCTGATCCGACAACAGTTCCTCAGGGACACCATGTTCAGGGATATACCTTTCACAGAGTAACTGTGCTACCGTGGCAGCCCTTTGATCAACCATAGCATATGCATTCACATACTTGGTGAAATGGTCCTGTACCACAAGCACATATCTGTTTCCCACAGATGTGACTGGCAGTTCGGTAATGTCCGTACAGACCAACTGAAATGGTCTTTCAGTCTGAATAGATTGTAAAGGAGCTCTGTGCTTTGGTACAACCCTCCTAAAAGCTTCACATGTCTTACACAAGTTACAGAACTGCTCAATATCAGATCTCATTCCTGGCCAATAACACACTGTCAATGCTTTCTTAAATGTTCGTTCAGCACTGTAATGACCAGAACATGGATTACCATGAAAAAATTGCATTGTCTCTGTAACCAGTGCCACTGGAATTAACACTTGATAAACCTCAGGTTTGCCAGGTGGTGTTTGACATTTTCGACACAACAAGTTATGAAACTGCCACCATAGTTTCCTCTGCATTTTACCTTTTACCTGTCTGAGGTAGGGACGTTTCTTGTTTTTAACCCAATTATGCACTTCCCCGAGAACAGGATCAGCAAGTTGCGCATTTACAATGTCCACGTTATGGGCAGATAATGTCTGTTGTAATGTGTCAAACCCCACATTCACATGTGTCCTATCAGTGTCCACACAACAAACTTTTGGTACCATATCGGTCCTCTCTAAATGTTCAGGGGTCGAGCATGACCCCTCATCATTACCCCTCGCCTCAGACAGTGAGACAGATTGTCCTGTATCACTAGGCGAAGAGTGAGCTTCAGGTAGCGTCGTACTTGTCATCTCAATAGAGTCCTGTCCCAATGGTATCCGTGACATGGCATCTGCATTTGTGTGTTTCTTACCCTCTTTGTGAGTGATTGTCCATTGATACGGATCGAGCTCCAACGCCCAACGACCCCTGCGTCCTGTAGGGTCATGCGTAATGTCCATTTTCCTTAAACTAAGCAAAGGACGATGATCAGTAATAATGGTGAAAGGATTGCAACTCAGGTAATGTCTAAAATGTCTGACTGACCACACAATAGCATACAGTTCTTTGTCATAGGTAGACCATTTTCTCTCTGTTTTTGACAGTACATGACTTGCAAATGCCACCACCCTTTCTTGTCCCTGTTGTATCTGTGATAGTACTGCACCAACTGCCAAATTAGATGCATCTGTGCTCAAAATGAATGGTTCATCAAAGTTTGGAAATGCCATTATTGGAGGAGAAGTCAGTGCCTTCTTAAGTGTTTGAAAAGCTGTGCTACAGTCATCTGTCCATTCAAACACAACTTGTTTTTGGGTAAGTCTATGTAAAGGCTGAGCAATAAAGGCATATTGATGCACAAAACGTCTGTAATATGAGCACAGTCCCAAAAAGGCACGTACCTCTGTCGGCGAACGTGGAACAGGCCAATCACTAATGCGTTCACTGTTGATTGGGTCCACCGTCAGTCCCTCTCGTGACACAATGTGTCCCATGTACTTCACAGCAGGTTTGCAAAAGTCACATTTCTTAGGGTTTAACTTTAACCCTGCTTGTCTGAAGCGAGTGAGAATGTCTGTGAGATTGCCTAGATGTTCTTCAAATGTTTTTCCCATGCAAATGATGTCATCCAAGTAAATGACACAAGTTGTCCAGTGTAGACCTCGCAGAACCAGCTCCATGAGCCTTTGAAAGGTTGGAGGTGCGTTTTTGAGTCCCATGGGCATGACCTTAAATTGGTACAAGCCATCACCTGTAGTAAATGCAGTCTTTTGTCTGTCTGCAGGATCCATTTGTACTTGCCAGTACCCACTAGACATGTCCATGGTAGAAAAGTACTGCGAACCAGACAACGCGTCTAAACTGTCATCTACTCTTGGTAGGGGGTGTGCGTCAGTAATAGTGACAGAGTTCAGTTTTCGAAAATCTACACAAAATCTATATGAGCCATCTTTCTTTTTCACCATCACCACCGGGCTGGCCCAGGGGCTCGAGCTGTCCTCTATCAAATCTTGCGCCTTAAGTGCTTCCACTTGGCGACGGATTTCAGCCTTCATGACTGGAGAGGTGCGGTAGGCTCTCTGAGAGACTGGGGTGTGACAGTTCGTCATGATTTTGTGTGTGACCATGTCAGTTCTACCAAAGTCATGTGGGTGTTGACTAAACACGTCAGCAAAAGAAGTCAAAGTGTCCGTCAGTTGTGTTTTCTGCAATGGCGTCAGGTCTGAATCAGTGTCATCTATAATAGGAGTTGCACCCGGACTGTCAGGTATCTGTCTATTAACATTACCAATAGAACCATCCATAATGGTGAACTCACTCTGGCCCCCTGCCAGGATAGCATGAAAATGTCCCACCTGTGTACCATCATGTAGCATAACTTCACTATGTGAAACATTAGCCACCTTCACACAAATAGAACCGTGCTCTACCCTCGCCACAGTCCATGCCATACCAGTAGAGGACTGATCGGTATAATGTGGTTCGAACACACCAATGTAACCATTAGGTAAAAACCCTTTGAGGGGTACATCAAGATTAGCTGTGATGACCCTCTCTGACATAGCCGGAATGGCAACCGTGGCCGCCACTGTCACCGCAGTCAGGCAGGGAATGTACAAATGTGGACTAACTAGTGGTACAGCTGTACCAGCTACATTGCATGTCATGGTGCGAGTGTCAACAGTAATGCCATTTGCCACCATAAAGTCCCAACCTAAAATGATTGGTTTAGTACAGTTTCTGACAACTTGAAGTGTATGTGTCATGGGCTCACCTGCAATACTTAGGTTCACATAAATGGAGCCTACAGAGTCAAGGGGATCACCTGTGACCCCAGTGAGAGGGATAAACCGTTTCATAATGGGTTTTCTCTGAAGAGCAGGTGTAGCCATTCTAAAAGTCTCACTAATAATAGAAACGTCAGCTCCTGTGTCAACAAAAGCATGCACCACAGTGTCCTCAATAACAACTGACACATATCTTTTGTCTACATCAGTCACACACAAGCTGTCAGTAGTACCTGTGTCAGGGTGAATGTCGTTGTCCGTCTGGGCCAAAGAGAAGTTGGTAGCTGACAATTTGCCCTCATTGTCAGCTACTTGTAGTTTCCCTGCTCCCGGTATTGACGTGCAGGGGACTGGAACCGTACCCGGGCCGGACTGGGAGAGCGATGAAGGCGGCCACTTTCATAGCGGCCCGGAGAGCGACCACGGCTAGCATAGCCCCTGTTTGGAGCGTTGTAGCCCTGCGAGTAGCGTTCAGATGAGCTGGTTCGAGCAGGTGACTCCCGTTGGTTGCGTTCCTCGTCATGTGATGTGCGGAAGGAGCTGCGGCGATGTGTGTTCCGGTCGTCCGATGAGTCTCTGCGGCGTGGAGGTGACAGATGGTAGTCATCCGATGAATATCTGCCCTCACCTCGTCCAGCCGAAGCGGAGCTCCGATGACGAAATCCATAATCCCGCCTGTCCTGTCGATATGCGTCCTCACGCTGGCGGTCAACCGTCATTTGTAGCTGATGAACTTTGTCCGCCAGCATTTCGATCGTGTTTGCCATTTTCTTGAAATCATCCCCCGTAGCTGAGTGGACTCCTTGAGGAGCAGGTGAAGGGAGCTGAGTAGACCACCCAGGTGAGACAGCAGGGTAAGCTGGCGTAGAAGAAGACTGCACCGGAGCTGGGGATGTGAACACTCTAGTAGCTTGGTGAGCAGCTTCAATTTGAATAGCCAACTGTAGCGCAGTCTCCAATGTTTTAACCCCCTGTTCATGACATCGCAGTTGGAGGTATGGGTCAAGTCCAGCAATAAAGCGTCTAAATTTTTCTCCCTGTTTAGCATTATCGCCATAAGTTGGAAAAGCTTCCTCGACCAGACGGCAAATTTCTGCAGCGAACACAGGGAGAGCTTCACCAGGGAGGCGGCTGCGTGCATTAATGTAGCTCTGGAAAGTCGACAAATAAGCAGTTTGTCCAAACACGCTTTTCAGCTTTTCCTTCGTGGCTGAATAGTCTGTTTTAACTGCATCGGATAAACTGTCCCAGTAACTAAAAGCAGCTCCCCCCAAGTATGTAGGCAACAGTTTCGCCAAACTGTCTTCAGTAGCATCAGGATCAGCCTCAACAGTCACTTCAAAACGTCTACACCATCTTGAAAAATCCTCTTTTCCATCTCCCACAAACACGTGGCTGTACTGTGGCCTAGTACGACCCGCAGCAGAATGAAAAGGTAATTGTTCCCAAAAGTTACTCTCCATCACTGAGTATTAGACGTTGAGACTAGTAGAAAAAAAATTGGAGGAATAAAAAAAAAGTCCGTCCTCAGCAGCAGCTAAACGCGCCTATCAGCATGTGCAGCATTAGCTATAAGGCTAATAGCATGCTAAGCATGTGCTCACCGCTCCAATCGCTGAAAGCGTCCACAAACCCGCTGCCACCAGTGTAACACCACCGCTTGAGGTGGAGAAGTGTCACGAACACATCTGAAGGTCGTGGGGTGGAGAAGGAGTAACCACGCTGAAAGGGTTAAGCTTGACTGCACGGACTTTATTCAGCTCTTCAATACAACGTCATCCCCTCATGAACGCTGCCCGCGTCTCCCCGTTGTTTTCGCCCGCTTAACCTGAACACCCCCAAAAACCCACGAAGAAGAAGTCTCTTAAAGACACAGTAACCTAAATACGTAACTGCCCAAATAAATCATCTTACATCAAAATAAATCAAAATAAATCATCTTACAGTAGCATAAATTTTCTATTTCCCCCCTAGGTTCTGCACTCTCAGCGCCTGAATGAAGCACCACTCCAACCATGGGTGATTCTAAGTTCCACGGGCCAAGTAGACTGTGCACACTGCACATGCATGGCTGGCATTGCTGAGTCTTGTACACATGTTGGTGCACTGCTGTTCAAGATTGAAGCTGCTGTGCGGATACGGGGGACTGAAACAGTCACAGATGCACCAGCATATTGGATGATGCTTAGTAACGTCAACAAGGTTCAAGCAGAGGTGTGTTACAACGTTGACTTTTCCACAGGTGCGGCAAAGAGAAACGCCCTTGACAAATGCATACAAGGAGATAAAACCAAGGAGGGCATACGTACTCGTGCCAGTGATCAAAATCTATGTCTGCATACATGCACACTTTCAGACCTGTCACTCTTACTAGAAATTTTACACAAACATAGCAAGGCTGTTTGTCTGTCTGGGATGGAGGACTATTACAAACTATATGCAGACCCTGTTAAGCCTGTTGTAGCACCAAAGTCTTTGCTGCAGCTTCGTGACCCAGGCAAGTTTCGGTGCAAATTGTCTGTTCTGCAGCAGCACTGTTACACCCTCAGAAACAGTGTAGCAGTAACAGAGGCACAGGCAACTGCAGTGGAGCATCATACACGACAGCAACATAGATCACCTGTCTGGAACATGTCGAGAGCAGGAAGAATAACAGCTTCTAATGCCTCTGCTGTTATGTCCACCAGTGTCACCAAACCAGCTCTGTCTGCTGTGCGCAATGTGTGCTACCCCAGAAAAACCACAAGCACAGCTGCCATGAAATGGGGGGTCAATCAGAGCAAGCAAGGGAAACGTATGTCAAACTGTCAGCATCGCAGCATGACAACTTCAACCTAGAAAAATGTGGATTTATAATAAATCCAGAATTTCCAGAGGTTGGTGCATCTCCAGATGACATCATCCACTGCTCATGTTGTGAGAAAGGATGTCTGGAAATAAAATGCCCATTTAAGCACCGCGACAACTTCATCATGCAGGCCTGTGCAGATGACAGCAACTTTTGTCTTTATCAAAGTGATGGGAAATTAAACTTGAAGCAAACACACAAATACTACAGCCAGGTACAAATGCAGATGTTTGTGACCAAGTCAGCTTTTTGTGACTTTGTGGTGTGGTCACAGAAAGACTGTGTTGTTGTACGAGTATTTCCCGATGTGACCTTCTGGACCACCCTTTTGACAAAATCACAGGAGTTTTTTTTGAAGGTGTGTTTACCAGAACTTGTAGCATGTCACTATACCAGAGCGGCCGCCTCTACAACCTGTGATAATCCTTTATCAGAGCAACACTCATCTGGCCCAAAACGGAAAAAACAGAAAATAGCAAAAAAACGTTTGTGGTGCCTTTGCAAAGGTCCTGAGGAGAAGGATGACATGGTGGCCTGTGACAATGAGAACTGCAAAATCCAGTGGTTCCACTTGACATGCGTGGGGCTCACTCAGGCACCTTCGGAGACTGAGCCGTGGTTATGTGCCACATGCACAAAAATGTCAAGCTGTGACAGTTGTCACTGACTCAGCTAGCTTCCTAGCTAGGTGCAGCATATGGAGGGAGGGAGGGATACGTCGAAGAATGAGGAAATGGCAGCTAAGCACCACTTTCTGACTTTATGCAGGTTTTTTATGCAATCATTAACATTTATTCTTTCTGTATGTGTTGTGTGTGTTATGTTTAATTTTGTGGACCACGCGTCTGTTGAATAAAGTTGATGATGATGAATAAGCAAAGGTACTATTGCTAATTTGTTTTTTATTCTGGCTCAGTGGTTCGGGATTCAGAAGTTATTCTCAAAATTTTTGTTTGATATTTCAGTGGTCCTAGTTCTCATTAGTTGCAAAGCATGCTTTCATTTTCTCAAACTCGCTTTGTTGTGCATATATCAGATAAAATTGCACCTTTAACATGTAATTTTAGCACAGTGTTAATGTGAAATATATCTGCAAGAATCTAAAAAAGCTAAGTCTGGTCCTCTGAACATTCAACTTTTGAATGTCCAGACGACCAGACTTAGCTTTTTTAGATTTTTCTACCTGGATTATTGAGCATGCATCAGGGTATATCTGCAAGAAGTTTCCATTTTCTGTGTTGATTGTATTTGAACTGTATTTATTCTTGTTAACACTGCAAATGTTACATATTTTACCCTTGGGTTAAAGCATGAAAAAAAGTTTGGACTGGAAAATCCATCCTGGCCACACATAAAAAGATGGAAATTCCTTGTGGTGACGGAAAATCTTAAAACTCGGTTTACCTGTTGTGTTACTGTAACTTAGACATGTTCAACATTATTCTACAAGAGACGACAAACTGAATTAATCTGCAATCATTTATTTACAGCATGCAGCATCGAAGTAACACTTGTGCAAAAGTAGATACATTTTCATGTTCAGTTCATCACTTAATGTGACAGATTATAATTCATACTTTCAAAACAACACTGGGGCACATATTGGTCAAAGCACAGCAGCCACAATTTTGTCCAGTAAAACTATGGCCTCATCTTCACATGAGAGCAACATGCTAACAGGTATGTTACTACAGTACTTAGTATGGTGTATTTGGTGCGAACACAACCAATAACCCTCTCCACATGGACCCTAAGGTGAGCAATCTGCCGTGTTTCTTCAACATCTTTTGCATCGAGCTGACAGCATCCTCGTGTGAATGCAGGGATTTTAACTTCAGTACACATTAGCCCGACATTGTCACTGATGTCAAATCCACGATCAGCTAACACTAAGTCGCCAGGCAGCAACTTTTGAAGCAGGCCACTGATTTCAGTCACTTGTTTGTCACTCGCACGTCCTCCCCATCCATTAGAAATTAAGGAGACAGCTCCCTGCGGTGTGATGATACTTTAGGGTGTGTTTATGTTTGTAATGGGAGAATGTTTGTGCTCTAGCTTTCAAATTTGATGCTCTTTCTATGCCAATTTCAAAGCAGTCCACAATAACTGCAACACGATTGCCAAAGGCCTCCACAAACTGATGTGGCATGCTGCCTTGCAAACAATGTCTCTCTGGCCAGTGCACCAAAGGGCTGAGGTGTGTAAACATTACACCTATAGTCTTTCTAAATGTGGTGGACACAAGCTTTCGGTTGATGCAGAACAGGTGTGCAATGTGCTGGATTGGCAGCGCCTCAAGCGTATTAAAGTTAGAAGGAGCATCTGAAAATGTGAAAGATTTCTTCCAGGCTGTGGAAGACAGGGAAGCAGCTGAGCAAACACCCATCACAACAGCCAAACATGCAAGCCCAGTGTAATACTTGAACATTGCATCATCTTTTAAGAATTGCTCATTAATTTTCTTTTGGGACAGCTCTTCCTTCAGGATCCTGTTTTCCTCCAGCAAGCGATTAATTTCAGCACCTCTGAGGACACACAGTCCACATTCCTGCAGTGCTTCAGCACTGTCCTTTAGTGCAGCTTCATCACCCTTTGACCCCGCGCTGGTTTCATCCACCTCGGACCTCTGTACACCTTCAACCACGTCGGACCCCTGGGCTGTTTCATCCTCAGAAAAACTCTGAGCAGCTACACCTGGAGGAGCACTTTCATCCATCTCTGATGTCTGGCTACACAGATCTTGTGGCGTGGCAGGTGCAGTGTTGACCTCTGTGGTTGATTTGCGTCTCTTGGTCCGACGGGCAAATCGGGCAGTGTCCATCGTTTTGACTTTGGTGTGCCCGAGATGTAAAGAGGGTACCCAGTCAGGATCACAATCTAGGAATTCATACGCTGGCTTGCCTAAGAAGAGATAAAAGAACTTGATTAGATGATCTAGCTAGCTAGCTAGCTAGCCAGCTAGCTGTTTGTGAACGATCCTGTGTTACATATGAGCAGTTAATACATTTAATATTATTTAATTAAACCTTACCTGTGTGGAAATGCTTCGAACACACAAACATGTGTCTGGAAATACTGCTGAAAGTGATGTTTGTTCGTCTAACAGCAGACACCCATGCCATACGACGTCTCTTTGTTAGCTCAGCAACCTGTGTTCCTCTGTGTTGTTTTCATGCCGGAAAGCTGAAAAAACAGACTCCATTTGCAATACGGCTCCCCCTGCGATCGTGAAAATGATTGTGACAGTTCACAACACAACAAGCAGTCACCATTTCAGCGTATTTCACGTAGGATCACACACTACAACTAACGCAAACCCCGGTCACGTCCAACTCCGTGTCAGAAACTCCCAAGATGCTTTGCGAGATCTTGGTCCGCTGACGTCACGATTCCAAGCTCTATTGGAATCGTGAATGAAAGTCAGGCACAGGCACAGGTCTTTAAATACCACTCAGGAATTAACAGTACTATGTAGTCGCGGTTGTGGAGCGGGGCCCACCCGTGCAGCAGATAACCCATTAGGTGAAGTAATAGCCAGCATTCTGGCGGTGAGCATTAACCGCATGGGGCCTCCACGCTGTCTGGGAAACCGTCGCATCAGCCTGACAACTGGGGTTAAGCGACTACAATAAAAAAAAAAAATTGAAACAAAATGGCAGATGTCCTAGAGTCGTCTTTCTCTGTCTCATTTAGACAAATGTCTCAATATTGGAGCCAATCATCGTCGAGGACTGCCTAGCGCACTCCGTCCAATCAGAAGCCTCGCTTGTCACGTTAGTCCACCTCTCTCCTTCAATGGGCTTCGCCCCTCTTCATTCTCACAATGGACACTTTAGCCAATGACGCGCCACCTCACAATGGACCGAGTCAATCACCCCGTCCGAACTCACAATAGACTGAGCCAATCACCGTCACGACAATACGAGCCTATCACGCCCAAGCTTCAGAGGATTTCTTCCCCCTCTTCTTCCCCCTTCCCTCCTTTCTTCACCTCCCTAAACAGACTAATGTAGGCGACCCTCCATGGCGCACGGGTCGCTTCAACGTCCAGCAGAGGGCTCCAAGGACCACCATCATCCGCTTCACCAACATAACATCTCGTGACCTGGTGTGGAGAATGGCTAAGAGCAGCAAGTTTCTCAAAGAGAAGAGGCTGAGATTTACAGAGGATCTCACCACGGCTGACAAGGTGCTGCGGGGAAAACTGTGGCCATTAAATGAAGCAGCCAGGAAGGAAAGAAAAAAGGCTCATTTTGCTGGTGTCCGTGTAATTGTTGAAGGAAAAGAGATAAGGCCACCGCTGTCCCTATCCGGACAGTATTCTACACCTGTCCATATGGACACAACAAGCCCTTCATAAATAAGGTTTCAGGTACTGTATAAGGTGTACAAATAATACTTGTTCAGATGGACACCTAGAAACCTACAAATTTAACATTTGCACTCCTTTCTAAGTTCTAATTTTTAAAGACAGTTTGTTATTCATATTTACATTATCTTAATTTACATCCATCCATCCATTTTCTTCCGCTTATCCGGGGTCGGGTCGCGGGGGTAGCAGCCTAAGTAGGGAGGCCCAGACTTCCCTCTCCCCAGCCACTTGGAGCAGCTCCTCTGGGGAATCCCAAGGCGTTCCCAGGCCAGCCGAGAAACATAGTCCCTCCAGCGTGTCCTGGGTCTTCCTCTGGGTCTCCTCCCGGTGGGACACCTCACCAGGGAGGCGTCCAGGAGGCATCCTAACCAGATGCCCGAGCCACCTCAACTGGCTCCTCTCGATGTGGAGAAGCAGCGGCTCTACTCCGAGTCCCTCCCGGATGACTGAGCTTCTCACCCTATCTCTAAGGGAGAGTCCAGACACCCTGCGGAGAAAACTCATTTCAGCCGCTTGTATCCGAGATCTCGTTCTTTCGGTCACAACCCAAAGCTCATGACCATAGATGAGGGTGGGAACGTAGATCGATCGGTAAATTGAGAGCTTTGCCTTTTGACTCAGCTCTCTCTTCACCACGACAGACCGGTACAGCGCCCGCTTCACTGCGGATGCTGCACCTATCCGCCTATCGATCTCACGCTCCAGTTTTCCCTCATTCGTGAACAAGACCCCGAGATACTTAAACTCCTCCACTTGGGGCAGGACCTCCTCCCCGACCAGGAGAGAGTATGCTACCAGTGGCGGCTGGTCATTTTATTTTATGGGGGGGGGCATAAACTGTTGAATTTTTTAAAACATGTGTAGAAGTATGCATAATTATGTTTGTAGTAAAGTAAAGTAAAAGTTTGATCATGTTTTTATTTGTATATATCAGGTGTATCCATTTGTATAAAACTATCAGTAATAAAACATGGTTCATATTCACCTTGTTTGAGGCATCAGTGTGAAAAGAGAATGGGAGTGTTCTGCTTCCACTTTTCAATTTTTGGACAACTTCTATCATATTCTGTTATCATTATTTTAGTAATACAATTAGAACTAGAACCAGAAACTGTGAGTCTGTCTATTAGAACTGGAACCAGAAAAGTTTGAACCCTGCTCCAATGCTGCAGGCCTTGCTGCCCTTCCACTTGGTCTCTTGGACACATAAAACATCTACCTTCCTTCTCTGCATCATGTCAGCCAGCTCTCTACTGTTCCCTGTCATTGTCCCCACATTTAGAGTTGCAACCCTCAGTCCTACATTCTTCACTTTCCTCATCTCCTCTGTCTCCTGACACATTTCCCTCCTCGTGGTCTTCTACTAACAGTAGCACAATTTCTGCTGACACCATTTGTCAACAACACCGGTGGCGGTCGTTGGAGGTTGTGCAGGTGGTAAGAGGAGAGACAGGTGAGGAGGAGGAGTCTGTCTCTCCTTACCTGTCTGTCTCTCCTCTTACCACCTGCACAACCCTGATAAATCTAAAGAACTTCAAAAGTTCTAAGACCAGAAACCATAGAGGAGAAACCCAAAAATCCAGAACCAGCTGGTCCACAACTTCTATAGATGCTGGTCCACAGCATCCAGAACCAGCTGGTCCACAGCATCCAGAACCAGCTGGTCCACAACTTCCAGAACCAGCTGGTCCACAACATCTAAAACCAGCTGGTCCACAACATCTAAAACCAGCTGGTCCACAACATCTAAAACCAGCTGGTCCACAACTTCCAGAACCAGCTGGTCCACAACATCTAAAACCAGCTGGTCCACAACATCTAGAACCAGCTGGTCCACAACATCTAAAACCAGCTGGTCCACAACTTCCAGAACCAGCTGGTCCACAACATCTAAAACCAGCTGGTCCACAACATCTAAAACCAGCTGGTCCACAACATCTATGAGTTACTTGCAAGGGGCTTTGTTTTCATTCTCCAGATCAATACAGTGTTAAGAGTATAACACCACCAGTGACATTTATTTAGTATATAAAATTATTAATATTTGATAATTTTTATAAGCAAATTTAAATAAATGTAGCCATCCTATCAGAGTCCATACTGTACAACAATAACCTGCACTGGCAACCTAACTCCACAAACAAACAAAGAACAAAACAAACTCACTCACCAGTCAGCTGAATGCTATCACAAACAGACTCAGAGTCACCTAAAAGTGGAGAGGATATCAGTCAGGAATGGTAATATAATATCAGCATTAGGCTAGCATTAGCATGTTAGCTAACAAACTAACCAGTTGCCACGTTTAGATTAACAGTCAGCTGGAGGCTTGTTTTCACAAACGGCCATAAATTGAGAGGCATATCAGCCAGAAATGCAAATAGACATTAGATAAAGGGCTTCAAAACTTACCTGAGCATGCCTGCTTGAGTCACTGACACAAGGCAAATTTTCCAGACAAAATAAATAAATGCCGGAAACACGCGATCGGTAGGCAGAACTCACGTTAGACGAAATCTTCGCCCAACGTTATCCCATTGTTTTGTAAGGTGGCGGCATCAGTACGCATGCACCAGCTATAATTAGTCAATGGATCAGATAAAAGCGCCCCAAAACATGAAGTACGTCACGAATCAGAAAACTTTTTTGAAACAAACAATAACTCATCGTTACTCATAAAATATTTATCCTACACAACTAAAAACATATATGCATACATTTCGAAATATTTTTATTTTATTATTTCATTTTTATTAAAAAAATTAAATCTTCAAATGGTGAAGAGCTGTAGAGGTTCCAGGTGGGCGGCGCCCCTAGCGCCCTCTAGTGGCGGCCGCCCTTGCATGCTACCCTTTTCCGGCTCAAGACCGTGGCCTCGGATTTGGAGGAATTGATCCTCATCCCGGCCGCATCACACTCGGCTGCAAACCGCTCCAGCGAAAGTTGTAGATCACGATCTGATGAAGCCAAAAGGACCACATCATCTGCAAAAAACAGAGAAGCGATTCTAAGGCCACCAAAACAGATCCTCTCAACACCTTGGCTGCGCCTAGAAATTCTGTCCATAAAAGTTATGAACAGAATCGGTGACAAAGGGCAACCTTGGCGGAGTCCAACTCTCACCGGAAACGAGCCTGACTTACTGCCGGCAATGCGGACCAAGCTCTGACACCGGTCGTACAGGGACCTAACAGCCCATATCAATGGGCCTGGTACCCCATACTCCCGGAGTACCCCCCACAGAACCCCCCGAGGGACGCGGTCGAATGCCTTTTCCAAGTCCACAAAGCACATGTAAACTGGTTGGGCAAACTCCCACGCCCTCCAGGATCCTGCTGAGGGTGTAGAGCTGGTCCAGTGTTCCACAACCAGCACGAAAACCACATTGCTCCTTCTGAATCCGAGGTTCGACTATCCGACGGACCCTCCTCTCCAGAACCCCTGAATAGACCTTACCAGGGAGGCTTAATTTACACAAGTGTGTAAATTGGTTACATGTTTATTATATTGGTTTTTGGTCGTTTGTGCTCTTCCTAAGTGCACTTAGTTTATCAATAGGTAAAGTGTCAGATATAATCCCTTTGCATCTAAGCATTTTTTAAATATAAATTTGGGTTTATTATTCCCTATTGTTGTTATTAATGCACCCATAGTGTTTTAAATTGCAAGCTGTTTTAAGTATTAGTAACTGATATACTTAATTTTTTTTTATATCAGCATCCTTCCACTCATGGTTCAAATTCAGCATTCGATGTCTGAAGGTTGTTTTCTGTGTTCACTTATCTCACATTGTCCCTCTCAGTTTTCTCTTTAAATGCCAGGGGGTTAAGAGAAAATGTTAAACGTAAAGCTTTGTTTTTATTTGCAAAACAACAGAAATCTGATTTTTGTTTTTTTCAAGAGTCACATACTGTAGAAAATGATATCTCCTTTTGGAAGACTCAATGGGGAAATGATATATGGTTTTCACATGGCTCAGAAAGATCAGCAGGGGTTACTATTTTGAAAAACAATTTTAATGGTTCTGTCCTACACTCAGAATGTGACCCTAATGGTCATTACATAATTTTAATCCTGAATGTCAACAACAATACTGTCCTTCTTGCCTATGTATATGGTTATAATTCTAAACCCGAAAATGATTTCTTATTTGATGGATTAGAATCTAGCTTCCTACACTGGTTATCAAAATACCCAAATGTTTTACTTTTAATGGGTGGAGATTTCAACATTGCTTTGAATGGTTCCTTAGATACGTAGATGGCCTCCGAGGATTAATAATGCTTCTTTTGTTAACTTGTCCTCTTTTATACAAAAAATGTACTGTAATCTCATAGATATATGGAGGGGAAAAAATCCTGTCTCTAGACATTATACATGGTCTAACAAAACTTGCTCGTTTATGGCTCGTATAGATTACTGGTTAATTTCTGACTGCTTAAAAAAGAATAACATTACCGTATTTTCCAGTGTATAGGTCGCACCTTTTTATGGCTTTTTCAAGGCCTGCGACCTATACACCGGTGCGACCTATATATGGCTTGTTATCACTTTCGGCGAAACAAATTTTTTAAATCCAGCTCATTTCACAATTACGTTCATTTATTAAGGAAAAGTTCAACTCAGACACATATTTGCTATAATTTTTATCAAACAAATAATTGTTTTTAAGTGTTAATCTTCTTAAAAGCTTTGCTATGCGCTCCTGTGGCAGACATTTGCAACAAAGCTAAACGTAGGTGTGACCTATACACCGGTGCGACCTATACACCAGAAAATACGGTACTCCCAGTATATTTTCTACACCATTAACAGATCATAAAGCAATTTCACTGATTGTCTCATTTGGTCCTAACATTACTCCCACATTCAGAAGTTCTTATTGGAAACTTAACAGCTCCATCCTAAAAAACGAACTAGTAATTGATAAAGTCAAATTACTAATAAACAATTTCTGGAGCAAAGCCTTAATTGATAACAATTTCTCTAGAAATTGGGAACTCTTCAAATTTGAAGTTACAAAATGTTTTAGAGCGTTTGGTGCCTCGCTAGCCAAATCCAAGAAAGATGAAGAAACAAACATAATATCTAGAATAACTGAAATCACTCAAATCTTACCTGAAAATTTATCTGAAAATGACATAAAGGATTTAGCCGTACAGCAAAATAAATTAGATGAGATATACAGAATGAAAGCAAAGGGGGCTTTTGTGAGATCAAGGAGGAAATGGCTGGAAGAAGGGGAACAAAACACTGCATATTTCTTTCAATTAGAAAAGACCCGTAGTAAATTCAATTCAATTAAAAAACTTAACATTAACAACGTTGTCACTGATGATCCCCAAAGAATAGCAAAGTATTGCTCCACTTTTTACAGTGAGTTGTATGAATCGTAATACAATAAATCTGAATCTGAAAATTTCTTTACACATCTTAATGAAACTAAATCAATCAGTGATGACCAAAGGAATACTGTATATGTGATGCTCCCCTTTCTCCTGCTGAAGTTCTGTCTGCTATCAAACACCTACAACTTAATAAATCTCCAGGAGTTGATGGCCTAACGTCTGAGTTCTACATTGCCTTCGCAGATCAACTTGCTCCCTTCCTTCATCGGCTATTCGCACAATGCATTGATAACCAAACTCTTCCTCCCACTCTATGTCAAGGCCTTTTGACATTGATTCCGAAACCTAAAAAAGACCCCCTTCTGATTGATAATTGGCGTCCGATCTGTCTCCTTAACAGTGACTATAAAATTCTAGCTCGTATTTTTGCAATGAGGATGAAAAGCGTCCTTAATTTTATAATTGATGAAAGTCAAAATGGTTTCATGACACAAAGACATATAGCTAACAACATCAGGCTAGTGCTAGATCTTATCGACTATGCAGATTTGTGTGATGATGACAGTCTTATATTATTTCTAGATTTCCGCAAAGCTTTTGACACCATTGAACACAACTTTATTTTTCAGGCATTAAATAAATTTGGTTTTGGCCCTTACTTTTGTGCAGCAATCAAAACCATGTACAAAAATGCTAATTGTTCAATCAAACTTTGCACAGGTACATCTTCCAGATTTGACCTAAAGCGAGGTGTCAGACAAGGCTGCCCCGTCTCCTTGTACCTCTTTTTGATCTGCACTCAATTACTGTCAGATCTCATCAAACTCAACCATCTCAAAGGTATCACTATTGCTGAAAAAGAGATTATAATTAGTCAACTATCTACGGAAGCGTAGTGCTGACACCTAGGGAATTTTTTTGGGGGGGGCTTATGTAGTAATAACGTGATACGTATCACGTTATTACGTGATACGTATCACGTTATTACGTGATACGTATCACATAATAACGTATTATCACGTAATAACGTAATATCACGTAATAATGTGATAATATCACGTAATAACGTGATACGTATCACGTGATACGTATCACGTTATTACGTGATAATATTACGTAATAACGTGATACGTATCACATAATAACGTGATATTATCATGTAATAACGTGATATTATCACGTAATAACGTGATACGTATCACGTTATTACTACATAAGCCCCAAAAAATATTTTTCCCAGGTGTCAGCACTACGCTTCCGTAACTAGCCGATGATACCACTTTATTTTTAATATAATAATAATAATAATGTCTTTTCCTGTCATCTGCGTATGTTTCCCATACACAGACGAAATTCGTCTCTGCATTTAACCCAACCACCTACCAGGTGGTGCAGTGAGCAGCCATAGAAAGCGCCCGGGCAGCTGGAGAATTAGATGTGCACTCATAGACACCCCAAGGTGTGTAGAGGCCGGGACGCGAACCCGCGTCCTTCGGGTTCCAAGTCAAAAGCCCTGCCTCAGGTTTCTTTAGCCATTACCATAGTTGAAAATTTTTCTAGAGCCTCGGGACTCTTCCTTAATATTAATAAATGTGAACTATTAGCCCTAAAAGATTGTAACACATCCTCCATCCATAATATCCCTGTTAAAGACTCTGTCACCTATCTCGGCATAACGATCAACAAGGATCAAAACACTAGATGTGCTCTGAACTTTGACCCCATTATAAGTACTGTAATGTACAAAAAAAACCTGAACTCTTGGCTTCAAAGAGATTTGTCAGTCAGAGGAAGAATTTTGTCAACTAAAGCAGAAGGCATCTCCCGTTTAACTTATCCAGCTTTGTCTCTTTCTGTAAACAAACAAACGACTGATATCATTGATAGACTGCTATATAGATTTGCATGGAAAAATAGGATTCATTATATCAGAAAATCAGTATTGATGAACCCATACGAACATGGTGGCCTAAATTTTCTTGATTTCATAACTTTAAACAATACATTCAAAATAAACTGGATCAAACAGTTTCTTAAAAATCCCTCCTCAATCTGGAATTTTATACCTAATTATTTATTCTCTAAACTTGGTGGCCTTAACTTTGTTCTTCTTTGCAACTACAACATTGAAAAACTCCCCATAAAGCTATCTAATTTCCATAAACAAATGCTTCTTTCCTGGTCTTTAATTTACAAGCACAATTTCTCACCCCATCGATATTATATATGGAACAATGGAGACATTTTGTACAAACGTAAGTCTTTATTCTTGGAAAATTGGTTTGAACATGGAATCATTTTAGTTCAGCAGCTATTTAATCCCAATGGTGTTTTAATGTCTTTTTTTTTCATTCATTCAACCTTTATTTATACAGGCTAGCCTCGTTGAGCCATGGGGACTCATTTACAAGAGAGACCTGTCCCTCTCACACCCAGGGTCAATTTAGAGTTACCAATCAGCCTAACATGCATGTTTTTGGACTGTGGGAGGAAACCGGAGCACCCGGAGAAAACCCATGCATGCATGGAGAGAACATGCAAACTCCACCCAGAAAGGCCCCCGGACCGGGATTTGAACCGGGGACCTGCTCGTTGAGAGGCAGCAGCTCTACCAGTTGTGCCACCGTGCTGCCCAATATTCTGAACTTCTAAACAAGTTTGGCATTCCTATACCACCAAAGGAATACGCGTTTGTTTTTGACGCTATCCCGTCTGGTGTTATAATGCTTCTTAAGTCCTCTATAACTTCTCCACTGACTTTACCAAGTTTGAACCCTGCTGACTCTAGTATTGGTCAAATCTGTTTTTCCACTAAAAAGACAAAAAACAACCGTGATATACGTGCCTTATTCCAGAAGGACATGATCTCTTTTCCAAATGTTGTCTCTTATTGGAATAACCTTGCACCAGACCTGAACTGGAACAAAATCTGGTGCCTTCCATCTAAATATTTGGTTATTAATAAAATGAAAGAAGTATCCTTTAAGATTATCCATCGTTTTTATCCTTGCAAGTCTTTCCTTCAGCGATACAAAAAGGACATTGACATGAACTGCTCATTCTGCCAACTCTGTGAAGAAGATCTCTGTTATTTATTCTGGTCATGTCCTTTCTTATGTACGTTCTGGCAAGATATTTGCACTTTTATTTCCCAAAATATTCTTGTTGACTTTTCCCTTACTTATTTAAATGTATTGTTTGGATTTTTTTCTTATCCCATTAATAAAAAAAAAAACATTATTATATTATCA